>KK902933.1:0-40111 GCA_000696445.1 Aquilaria agallochum | reverse complement strand
TCGGGTCAACGACGTCCATCTCCAGCCTTCCCCGAGCCCATTTGGTCGGAACATGCGACCAGGCCTCCTCCTTCTTCAGAAAAAAGAACTTTTGTTGCCACCCTCGCCAGCTGTCCTTGTTGGCAAAGGTGAACTTATATTTTTTGCTCCCTGATCCCCGAGGTAGCATAAAGTAGAAGCCACCCTTCGGGACCACGAAGAGCTTATAGTACTGCAGAAAAAGAATGAAGTGGGGTTCTATTTTGAAAACGCCACACATACAAAGAAAGGCGTTGAAGTAGCAGTACGAGTTCGGTGGAAGTTGGTTTACGGCAATGCCATGGAAATCGCAAAACTCGCAAACCATCTTCGGCGGAGGGTACCGAAGTCCGGCCTTCAGCTGGGCTTGGAAAACGGTAACCTTGTCACTACGGTTTGAAAAACTGAATTGGTCAGAACGTGGCAACCTCGTAGTGGCATAGGAGGGAAGGAAGAACTTCTTCTTCCATTTCTCTAGTTTTGCAGGAGTGGTGCAACAAGGGTGAGAAAGAAGAGGCTGCCAGCTCTCAGGGATAGGCATGATTGGCTGAAAAACAAGTTCGGAAAAAGGCAAAAAATGAGTTCGGAAAAGCTTGAAAAAGCAAAAATCAGAGGACTCTGGAGATAAAAAACCCACCGAATGATTTGTCAAAATCTGGATTTAAAAACGCCGTCGTGAAAGGTGGCCGGAAAAAACCCCGTTAAACAGCACCACCGCGAAAAGCAAGGAAAAAGGTAGGAGTACTTGAAAGACAAAGGAGAGAAAAAGGAGAAGCAAAAGGGGTTATGAAGGAACAAAAGTATATATAGGCCGAGGGGGGATAAGCGAAACGGCGTCATAAATGCTGNGCCATAACCACTTACTAAGCATAAAAAGGCACGCCCGCTGTAACCGATGTAACCCCAGCCAATAAAAAGCTGCCAAGTGTCAGCCATCGCGCCAAAAGGGGGACATGCCTTCCGACAGAGGGCGCGCCGCTCCAGACTGACACGTCTGGTTATGAGACGCGACGTTTCACAGACCTACAAAAAGTAAAGAAGTAGGTTACCCCGGTGACACCAAAAGACGGGCTATGTATTGAACAACCCTTGTCTTCGGGCAAAAGGTGCACCTTCGGCAAGAGTGCTATACCCAAGGCCCCGAAGTACTCCCTTTGAAAGCTGCCAAACCGAAGTTCCCACTTTGGCTTTCTGGAGGGGGGCTTGTGATAGCCGAAGGACTATCTCCTCTCCCAGTGCATACTTCCTGCCGAAAGTATGATCAGGAAGCCTGGCGTCACCCGAACGAGGCACCATTACTGACCTCGGAAAGAATGAAGCCAAGCACCCCGAACTTGGAACTTCGGCAAGAACGCCAGGGATCGCAAAGATGGTGCCGGCCCCCTCGGGGGACCGAACGGATCGCCTTCGGATGAGCCATCACAAACAGAAGGGAATCTCCCCGAAGGTGGAACCTCCGAACAAGGGAACCCCCAAAAGCACGAGCATAACTCCCGAAAAAGCGCGGCCGTGCCAAAGAATGACCTCGCCCAGAAGACCTCGAGAATACGGCATGAGCATTTAAGGAGCCTCTGACATGCCGCCCACAGACGCTACATGTCACCTCAAACGATGATTTGACACGCCGACGCCGTCTAGGTCTTGTCACGACCTGTCTCGGTTCAAGACTCAAGGAGCCTGTCACCGGCTACTCGCCCCCTANGGAACATCCGACCGAACACGTGTCATCATCTGAACGGGCTGGGCTTCTCTATAAATACCAGCGAACAGACCCTGGCAGGGGGTTGGACTACTCCTCCTTGAGAAAATACAAGCAAGCCCACTGAAAACTCTAGTGCTTCCCCCTCACCTTCTCAAGAAACTGACTTGGGCGTCGGAGGCTCCTCCCCGGAAAAGCACCCCGGGGATCTCTTAACCCTCTTCTCTGAGCTTTTCAGGCACACTCCCCTAGGTAACCTCAACTCCGGACGCTCTCCCTCACATGAAGTCCTCCCGGAAGTCACTATGCCTTCCAGCGAATATGTCTCTGGGCATTAGTAGGGTTTAAGTTACTTCACCACCAAGTCATGGGGGCAGGTTCAATTCACTTTAAAGGTTGGTGGAACATGTTGGTAAGAGGTAAGAGCTACATTCTGACTCCATTTTTAAGTTCAACGAGGGATATAGAACTTAGTTCTCAGTGCAAATAAGAAGGCATGAAGTATAAGTTGTCATTGGGCCGGGTAGCCCGGTCAAGGAATGGCTCGGCCGAGCCCAATGGGAGGCATGAGAGGTAGCAGGCCATTCATAGACTTGGGGAAAGGGTGTGATAGGTTAGCAAGGCATGGCCTAGCCCAGGCAAGTCAGTTTCTGGCTAGGCTGGGCCAGTTGTTTCTTCTCCAACTTCTCCCTTTTTAAAATTCAAAAAAAAAGGGGCAAACTTACACTCTATGCCCTTTAATGGCTCTAACATGCATTTTGATCCCAAATTCTCATTTGGTCCATTTGAACAGCTAGTACGAACTAGTTTTTTAGGGCTTTTTAGTCTAAAAAGAAATTGATCCCTTATAAATAAAGAGTGGGATCCTTTATAAATAAAGAGCCTAATTTCCCACACTTTTTCACCCTAACAATTGTAATCTTTCTTTTTCCTTTAATAGATTCTCCCTTAGTTTGTTCAAGCTTTCAAGCATTTTTGCTAATATTTTCTTAATCTCTTCCTAATCTCTTCTTCATCTTTGCTATTATTCTCTCACCAATGGCATCAAGAGGAAAGAGTAAGGTCATTAACAAGGGTGTACATAGCTCCTCATCCTACACCACTTGTCAAAGAGGCTTGTTCCATCACCGATCCTGGCCATTCGACTAAGGTCCACATCCAAGAGTTGGTTGATGACGATTAATTCAATAAAGCAAATTACAATTTGTGGCTTGACGATCAACTATCTAATGACAACATTAAAGAGGTGGAGGCCACCCCAGCCGAGAATCCAGAAAGAAGGGACATGGCCCAATCAACACCCATATGCCATCACCTAGTGGCCGAGGATCCACAAGCACAAGGTAAATTTGGGATTGTAACGACATGAGTGTGGAAGTATTTTGACCATGTTTGGGAACAAGAATAGAGGTATGGAAGGTGTAAACATTGCAACAAGAAGTTGGCGCACGAAAAGAACTTTGGCACAAGAACACTTAGGTTTCATATGGAGAATCACCATACAAATCTCTGTCCTGGTACGACCACCAATTTCGGTGGACAAACACAACTTGGGCATGCTACTAGCATACTAGGTATTTTTACAATTAACTTACAATCAAGTAGAAAATGAATGATTAATTGGATTATACTTATCGAGAAACCATTTTCCTGAGCGGAGGATCCTCAATTAGAATGTTGTATTAGATCACAATTGAACCTTGCATTTATAAAATTATCTCAGAGTACTACTAGGAAGGAGAGCCTAAATTATTTGAAGCTAGAAAATCAAACTTGCTAGCATATTTCTCAAGTCTAGATCATTGTGTGGTGGTCACTAGTGATATGTGGACATCTCTTATAGGACAATCATTTTATTGTGTGACTACTCATTGAATTGATAATGATTGGGTGATGCAAAAATGAATTCTCTCATTCAGGTGCATAGAATCTTATCATATTGGTTTTCATATCTATAATTGTGTCTTAGAAATTTTGTGTGATTTTTTTTTATGGATAAAATTGTGATTTCATTTGAAAATGTCTAAAATAAAGATATCACCACTCAGCTTTTGAGTCAACAATTGAAACCACCCCTGTTTAATGTAAGATGCATGTGCTATATTATAAACCTATATGCTCAAAAAGGGTTGGAAGTTTTGCAAACCAAAATTATTCCTATTTGAAAGTCATTTATGTATTTGAAATCAAGGCCCAACGAATATCATGAGTTGAAAAAGTTTTTTCATGAAAATGGAAATGATTTTGATAGCCGAAGGGCTATCGCCCACATTACCCTCGGGTTGGTGGTCCTAACAACACCCTCGGTAGAGAACATGATTGACCTTGGGAAAGGGCTTGACACCACCCTAAGTAAGGAACATGATGAACCTCAGAAAAGGGTTAGCACTTCAGATTATTAGCCAATGACACCTTTCCAAATCCTCCAATACCCTCAAAGATGAGCTTGGTCTTCGAAGGGTCTTACGGACTTCCAAAGTCTTATAAAGGAAGATGACAAACTTATGGCTAGCAGGACCACTGATAGGTAGCCTTTACATGCTCCTAACCTTTAACCTAGGCATAATCGCCTAAGAACAGTTGGTCACCTTGCCTCGCGCTATGAACCGAATGTGAGCAGATCTAACCGACCACGTGTCTTGATCTGCTTGACTAGGGAAAATGGCCTTCTCCCAAAGGCCTCCTATAAATACCCAAAAGGCTTCTAGGTAATATACAGGATGCTCTTTTTCTGCTCTGTACTTTTAGCCACCTCTCTAGCTACATTCTCACTTAGGCGTTGGAGATCCTTCCCCCAGAAAACAATCCAGGTAGCTCATAACCCACATTCTTCAAGTGCTGTAGATATCACTCAGGCGAAGTTCTACTGGAGGTTCAACATGTGCTACATTGAAGATGTGCTAAAGCATCATTTAGTGTCATTTGTGGGAATTCACTCCCAGGTCGCCGTCGTGGATACTCAACATTCTAAGGACAAAGGGATTCCAAAGTCCTAGTCTGCTCCTGAACCTTCGGCGACAAATGACCAAGCACCCCCGGAGCCTTCCTTGCCAGAGGATGAGCATCCTCTAACGGTCACTATAGGCTTCCTACGCGACTTCCAGCGCTCCATAGTGGCCGAAATGACATAGAAACTGGATGAAAGGCGGTCACATGCACGTTCTCGTGCAAGGACCCCCTCCCTAGGGGTCCATCCAGAGATGGGGTACCGGTCATCTCCTCAGTGTTCCCTAAATAGGAGCTTCTAGGGGGAGTCTTCAACGGTGAACCTTACATCCCGTGGGCAGTACATGGTGCGGTCCAAATAAGAAAAGCCAAGGACCTTCTAGCACCGGAGCCCTTCCCCATGGGAGAAGTCGCTGTCCCCTCCCCACTGAAGCTACTCGCCAAGAAGAAGACATCATTCTCCCTTGTTTCCGACTCCCAGGCAATGGGGAGAAGACGGTACTATCATCCTAATGGAGAGAATCTTAGAAAGGTTGGACAAGGTGGAGAAACAGGTCTCTCGAAAGCCTGTCTGGCCGAAGCTATCAGAGTCCCCCTTCATCAGGGTGATAGTGGAAGTACCAATGCCTAGTGATTTCTGAGTACCACACTTGGAAACTTATGACGGGTGAAGTTACCCCCAGGCCCACTTAACAAAATATAGAAAGAGCATGGTGATGCATGGGGCTGATGACACCACCCTCTACAAGTGTTTCAAAGATACCTTGCCTAGACCAGTAACTGTGTGGTACAACTGCTTGGCACTGGGAACCATCATAGGCTTCCAGAAGTTGTCCACTGCCTACAGCCAGCAATTCATAGGGAGCAGGCCGATGGCGAAGATGCCAATCCAGATGTTCGACATAGCCCAAAAGAATGGGGAGACCATTCGGGATTATGTCGAGAGGTTCAACTGGGAGGCATTTAGTGTTCTGGACTTCCGCCTTGAGGTCCAAATCCTCCCAATAATCACAAGGCTGAGAAGAGATTCACAGTTTTTCTATGAATTCTCAAAGGATCCCCTAGACACCCTCGGCAAATTCTATCGAAGGGCAGAACAACATATGACAGCCGAGGAACTAAGAATGGGAGGGCCAAAGTCTGAGCATCATCAATCAGAAGGTCATAGTCACTAACCTTGGTATCATTCTAAGGAAGGAGACAAACCTCGCAAACCAAAGGGGAGAAAGCCAATGACATTCGCTCCCCTCAACACTGCAAGGACAAACATCCTCATGGCCTTGGAAAAGCTGGGAACTTCAATTAAACAGTCAAAGGCCATGACCTCAGATAATAGAAAGAACATGAAGAAGTATTGCCAATTTCACTAGGACCATGAACACGATATCAATGATTGCTTCCAATTGAGGAAGTACATTAAGTCCCTAATCAAACAAGGACAACTACGGTGCTACTTGCAGATTCCATCACCGAAGGACTTCGAAAAAACAGATGATGAGATGAAAGGAGAAAATGAGGAGTACTACTTCAATAGGCACCGGACCAACCGAAGTCCTAGAAAGCATCCCCCACCTTTGGCCAGGGTAGTCCAAACCATAACCATAGGACCACCTTCGGCTAAAAGGAAAAAGAAGGCAAAAGAGGTTGTAATGATGGAGTTTGGCAACCCGACAAACAAACTTACCCGAAGTGATGGGTAGTGTGAAGTTCCTTTACGATGATCCTCTTCCAATCATGGCAAGGATTGAAAATTAGGACGTGAAAAGGGTGCTCATTGATGACGAATCAAATGCAGACGTTCTATTCGCTCACCTATTGCAAAGCTTGGGTATTGCCAAGGGTGAGGTAAAACCAGTGGCTTCACCCACTTTCGGAGTTGGTCCCTCAGAACTCCCAATGCTAGGATAGATTAACCTACTGGTAATGCTAAAGGTTGGCTTGGCCAATACGAAGGAGAATTTCTTTGCCTCCACTATGGCAAGGTTCATCATAATAAATGTTCCATCCTCGTACAACGCCATCCCTAGAAGGTAGATACAGGGCAAGCTTCATCTACAAACAAATGTGAAGTACCTAATGGTCATATTCGAGACAGAGGAAAGGGACTTACAGATACTCATAGAGCAAGCTGAAGTCAGGAAGATGTTCGTCAAAGCATGGTAGAATCCTCCCAAAATCCATATGCAGACCTCGGTGTAGAAGGGCACACTCACCAAAGATGGTATGGAAAGACACAAGAATGATGTTAAGAAAGTGGAAACTGAGGACATAGAGTTAGTCCCCGGCCAAAGTACCCGAATTGGGAAAAAATTGGCCAAAGGGGAAAAAGAAAGTATTACCACCTCACAAAAATGGGAGAATTACAAGTGTATCATAATGGCCAAAAACCATTATATTGTGTAATTCTCACCATAGTGACTAAAGTGTGGGGGGTAAAAGATATGATCAACACCTCCTTAAAAGTGTTCCAAGTTGGTAACTTGGCCCTCAAGAAAAGCCTTAAATATTGCTTGTTTGTCAAGCAACCTATTGACTTTTTTGTAAGGTTTTGGAAATTTGAGTACTCAATTGCAAAACTCTCAAGAAAGAGACTTGGAGAGTTATGGAAAAGATATGAATAGTATGAAAGTGCTATTAGAGGACCAAATTGGTCATGGAAGACAAGTTTGGATAAAGGAAACACTAAAGGCATTAAGGACCTAAATGCCCTAGTGTAAACCTTAAGGTGTTCAAGCTTTTAACTTAAGTCAAAGGGTGGAATTGTGAGGTTATTCTACCATGGGGGAGGCATCCAAGACTTGATAAATAGTCAAAAATGTTGGGCATATGTGTACCAATGATTTTAAGACAAAGAACCATAATTAGTGAGAAGGAAAATGACATAAAGTAAGGTTAAGTTTATTTAAGTGTGCTTTATGCCCTTAAGCTCATTTAAGGCCATTTAAGTGGCCAAATCACTTATCCCTCTCTCGTTTTCATCCATCTCCAGCCTAAGAATAGAGCCACACTTCCTCCATAGCCACCACACCTTCAAACTTGAAATTGATTGAAATTGAAGGCAAAAGGAAGCAATTGGAAGCAAACTTGAGCTATTGCTTGGATACTTCAAGGATCAAGCTTGATTTTCAGCCTACCCACTTTGGTAAGGATTCTCTTACTCTTATGGGTTGTTTTCTATATTTTTCAAGCAACCATAGAGCTAAGGCTAAGCTTGGAAGAGAGTCATGAGCTCGATGAACCAAGCTTAGTGAGGGGAGTGCGCTTATTGAAGGTTTTGTAACCCACTGTGAAGTACACAATGATGGCAGTAAAGTTAGGGTTTCTAGAGCCCAAAGTTAGTACTAACTACTGTTAAAATCCTCCTAAGACCAAGCATTAGCTTGAGGAAGGCTGCCATAGTGATTTATTTATGTTTATTGCATGATTTATGGACTAACCTATGGTTATTGTTGTTGCTGCAATTCATGTGTTTGTTGGTTGTGAATCGCTGCTGCATTTGGTTGCTATATCTTGTATATATGCATTGTGGTTTTTGTGTTTTAGTGTCTTTGGATGCAGGTTTTAATGAGGGTCACATTTCCTACTGAATCCAAGTGTTACCCTTACTAAGTTTCTCAATGAAACTTACTCCCATCAATTCTGTCATTTCAGGTCCAGAAGAAAGATCTCATTCAAACTGACATTTATCGTTTGAGTTTTGATCTGAATTTTTAGGTACATGAACTTCTATATGTATGGTTATGATTTGAAAATTTTGGTGATTTTAAGAGCACATTTGATATTTTTAATGATGGTACTTATTGTGGTATGCAGCAGCTGTCCAGCATCCTGTTCTAGAGTCCTTTGTGTCTCAGGAACTCCTATAACTTAGGGTGTATATTTATCTGAGTTAAGCCATTGTGTAGTGCATGTATTCATGTACATGTAGTGTATGTAAAATAAGACAAGCATGTGAACATTTGAGTAATGTTTTGGCTATATAAGTGATATGGTGCAAAGCTGCCTAAGAGTGAATGATGGGCTGCTTACTTGCAAATTCTGTTTTGGCCACATAAAGTTGTTACAAGAAAGGGAATGTAATTCTTATGTGTAATGGACATATATGGGATAGCTTTGTGGGGTTTTTCCCTTGTGAATGAAGTGTTTTCACACTTATGAAATTTTGTATGGGCAAAATGGTCATAAAGTAACCAGAATTTTGACTCTAGACTTAAAGTTCTATATCTTCCTCTGTAGAAGGAATCCTGGTATGAAATTTTGACCACACCTAGATAACATCTAGAGGTTGAACTGAAATTTGAAATTTCTAAATTTGGAGCCCTGTAGCCAAAGATATGACATTGCAAAGTCGGCTAAGTTACTGTTCATTTAGTCAGAATTTTGTAACCAACTTAAAAAATCCATAAGTTGGTCCATAGGTGGGCTATTGATGTAAAAAAAATTCATTGGTTTGCTCTAAGTCTCTAATTGATAATGGAGCAAAGAAAATTATGGGTACATGGCTAGAATGATACAGTTTATTAGTGGAAGTTACAGGTGCAATGGCTGAACAGTAGAACTAAACAAGATTGCCTAATGTGTGGTAGCCAAGATTAACACTTGTGCTACTGTTTTCCTTCTTTGTTGGCATAATGTGTATGAAATGTGAATATGCCTGTGATGGTTGGACCAATATGTATGTGTTTACATAGTGCCCAACAGGCCCACTTGGGTATGCACACTAAGGGTAGTGTTCTGATGGCCTACAAAACATTACCAATCTTGGGAGTCTAAATGCATAATTTTAGCACCGTAATTAGACTACCCCAAGTGGGTAACAGAAGTTGGTATCAGAGCATGGTTTGTACATGTACATAGCATATAGCTGCATTGCATGCATCTACATACATGAACTCTATTTGGTCAGTTGCTAGTGTCAAGTACCATTGAAATACCTATAATTTTTATATGTGCTCTATGATGAATCATTAATACAGGAAGTAAACATGGTTCCCACAAGGAGAGGGGAACCACCCCGAAGGCCTCCTACTGATTTTGGGCAACAAAGAAATGGATAGAATAAAGGGAATTAGGGGCAATAAGGGGTACCCAACCCTGAAGTGCCTCAAGTTTGGTTAGAGCTCCTAAGGAACTTAGCTCTAATCAATGAAAACTTAATGAGGCTGATTCAAGCACAACAGCAAGGAGTCCAAGTAGCTCTAGTAGAACCGGCTCAAGATGCACAGCAGCAATCAGAAGAGGATGCTAGGAACATCTAAATATGTTCCTTCGAGAAGCTTAGAAGATACAAATGATGAGACCATTGAGGAGGAAGATGAGGATAGGAGGAATCCGAAAGGAAGGAGACTAAGGTCTGAGATTGGTCAGGTGTCCAGGGCCATTCCTCCACTAGGAACGAGATTGAGGAAGGCCATGAGAGAAGATCCAGGAAAAGGCAGAGAGATCATAGAGAGCATCACCATATAGAGGGCTCTCACAGATCCAGGAGACACAGATCAGAGGATCTGGAAGGCCTTAATGAAGTCAGATTGTTGGAGAGGTTCCAATGTTACCACCTCACAAAATGGGAGAATTACAAGTGTGTCATAATGACTAAAAACCATTATATTGTATAATTCTCACCATAGTGATTGAAGTGTGGGGGGTAAAAGGCATGATCAACACCTTCTTAAAAGTGTTCCAAGTTGGTAACTTGGCCCCCAAGAAAACCCTAAAGGACTGCTTGTTTGTCAAGCAACCTATGGACTTTTTTGTAAGGTTTTGGAAATTCGGGTACTCAATTGCAAAACTCTCAAGAAAGAGACTTGGAGAGTTATGGGAAGGATATAAATGGTATGGAAGTGCTATTGGAGGATCAAATTACTCATGGAAGACAAGTTTGGACAAAGGAAACACTAAAGGCAATAAGGACCTAAATGTCCTAGTGTAAACCTTAAGGTGTTCAAGCTTTTGACTTAAGTCTAAGGGTGGAATTGTGGGGTTATCCCACCATGGAGGAGGCAGCCAAGACTTGATAATTAGTCAAAATTGTTGGGCACATGTGTACCAATGATTTTAAGACAAGGAAACCATAATTAGTGAGAAAGAAAATGACATAAAGTAAGGTTAAACTTGTTAGGTGTGTTTTGTGCCCTTAAGCTCATTTAAGGCCATTTAAGTGGCCAAATCACTTATCCCTCTCTCATTTTCATCCTCTCCCAGCCCAATAACACAGCCATACTTCCTCCATAGCCACCACACCTTCAAAC
The DNA here is from genome assembly GCA_000696445.1 of Aquilaria agallochum. Taxonomy (NCBI): domain Eukaryota; kingdom Viridiplantae; phylum Streptophyta; class Magnoliopsida; order Malvales; family Thymelaeaceae; genus Aquilaria; species Aquilaria agallochum. Next base: position 29,200 of record KK902933.1, on the reverse strand, counting down.
TTGCAATTGATTGAAATTGAAGGCAAAAGGAAGCAATTGGAAGCAAACTAGAGCTATTTCTTGGATACTTCAAGGATCAAGCTTGATTTTCGGAATACCAACTTTGGTAAGGGTTCTATTGCCCTCATGGACTATTTTCTGCAATTTTCAAACATCCATGGAGCTAGGGCTAAGCTTGGAACAAGCCATCTGCTTGATGAACCAAGCCTAGTGAGAGGAGTGCACTTAGCGAAGGTTTTGTGACCTAGTGTGAAGTGCACAATGATGGAAATAAAGTGAGGGTTTCTAGAGCCCAAAGTTAGCACTAACTACTGTTAAAATCCTCCCAAGACCAAGCATTAGCTTGAGGAGGGCTGCCATAGTGATTTGGTTATGTTTATTATGTGCTTTATGGACTAACCTATGGTATTTGTTGTTACTGCATTTCATGTGTTTGTTGGTTGTGTTCGCTACTGCATTTGGCTGTTATATCTTGTATATATGCATTGTGGTTTTCGTGTTTTAGTGTCTTTGTATGCAGGTTTTAATTATGGTTACATTGCCTATTGAATCCAAGTGTTACCCTTACTAAGTTTCTCAATGAAACTTACGCCCCTCAATTCTGTCGTTTCAGGTCCAACTGAAAAATCACCTTCAAACTAACCTTTTTGGTTTGAGTTTTAATCTGAAATTTCAGGTACATGAACTTCCATATTTCTAGTTTTGATCTGGAAAGTTTGGTGATTTTAGGAGCACATTTGGTATTTTTAATTGTGGTACTTATTGTGTTGTGCAGTAGTTGTCCAGCATCCTGTTTTTGGAGTCCATTGTGTCTCAGGACCTCCTATAACCTAGGCTACGTATTTAGCTGAGCTAAGACCATATTCTAGTGCATGTATGCATGTACATGTAGTGTATGTAAAATGAGACAAGTATGTGAACATTTGAGTAATGTGTTGGCTATGTAAGTGATGTGGTGCAAAGCTGCCTAAGTGTGAATGATGGGCTGCTTACTTGTAAATTCTGTTTTGGCCACACAAAGTTGTTAAAAGAAAGAGAATGTAATTCTTATGTGTAATGGGCATATATGAGAATGCCTTGGAGGGCTTTCCCCTTGTGAATGAAGTGTTTGCATGGTTTGGAAAAAATATATGGGCAAAATGGTCCAAAAGTTGCCAGAATTTTGACCATGTACGTAAAGTTCTATATCTCCCTGTGTAGAAGGAATCTTCGTATGAAATTTTGACCACATCTAGAGAAGATATAGAGGGTTAACTGGGATTTGGAATTTCTAGATTTAGATCCCTGTAGAGAAAGAGATGATGTTGAAAATTTGGCTGAGTTACTGTTCATTTGCTTAGAATTTTGTATCCAACTTAAAAAATCCATAACTTGGTCCATATGTGGGCTATTGATGTAAAACAAAATTCCTTGGTTTGCCTTAAGTCTCTACTTGGTAATGGAGCAACGAAAATAGGGGGTTACTGTTAGTGTTGTGCCCAAAAAGCCAATCATGAGATGATTGTATTTTTGCACATTGAGTCATGATATTTTATTTAGGCATTAATCCAGCAATTTTGTTTGTTGTTTTGTTTCTGTGTAACGTAATAAACATAATTGTAAACCTAGAATAATGATATTCTTAAATGTCCCTAGTCTAGTATTATTGTGGAGCGGGTTGCAATAATACATAATGACTAGCATATGTGGAGACTAATATGAGATATGTAGTCTACATATGGGTACAAGTTGGAGAACTTGTGTACTGGACCGACCCACCATGAGAACACTTCATGGATCGTTATATGAGTGTCATAAGTGATTCTCATAGTGATCATGGTATATGTAGTCCTTCAACCTAAGATCATCAAGGTTCCCTACATGTGAGTCACATACTTTGATACTTTCCTTTGTTGCNTTTGAAACCCATTAGGCCTGGAAGTTGAGTCTCACTATAAATACAACTTTTAAGTGAGAAATTCGCAGGTCTTCTTGCCCTAGCCTCCCAAAAAAACAGCCGCACTCTTCTCTTGCAATTCCTTGGAGGACGCAAGCTAGCACTGCGAGCGCAAGAGAAACGCATCTGCCGGGACATGGTGGAAGCATGGTGATCCTGAGAGGCTCGTGTGGATACCATAGAGAACCTGAACACGTCAACTGTTCAGGTTTTATAATTCGACTCTACAGTTGAGTGAGAGATCTCAACCGAAAATTAGGTATGAAATTTTCGAACACCTGGTTTAACCCGTTTCACTTGGATCCTGGAGGGTTTTGGTTAAATTCCGCTACGCTGTTTGGCTCCCGAAACCCAACAGTTACATGGCTAGAATGAGACAGTTTATTGGAGGAAGTTTGGGTGTAGTGACTGGAATTTTTTAACCTAGTAAGAATGCTTAATGTGTGGAAGCCAAAACTAAAACTTGTGCTAATGTTTTTCTTCTTAGCTGCCATGGTGTGCATAAATTTGAATATGTGTGTTATGGTTAGACCAATATGCATGTATTTACATAGTGCTGAAGAGGGTCACTTGAGTATGTACACTAGGGGTGTTGTTCTGATGACGCACAGGACACACCAATCCTGGGAGTTTACATGCACAATTTTGGCACCATAATTGGATTACCCGGGAGTGGGTAACATCCAAGGCCTAAGAACTCCATAGTTTGATGGAAGAGCTGGGCTAGAGATAGCTGAGGAGTGGTTAATCTTGGTAGAAAAGATGTTTGAGAGGATGCCACTCAGCTCCACGAAAAAGGTGTCACTGGCTACTTATAACTTGGTAGGCAGTGTAGAGATGTAGTGAAGAAACACCAGAGATAGGTATGCTTTCCAAAAGGGCAGAAGGCCAGGAAGAGATATTGAGATGAGTTGGCCAGAGTTCACACAGCTGTTCCAGGAGTAGTACATCAGTGATGCCATCAGGGATATAAAGCAAGCTGACTTTGATGCTCTAAGGCAAGACAACCTCAGTGTCCTAGAGTATGAGCACAAATTCAATCAGTTGGTAAGGTATGCTCCTCAGAATCATGGACTGAAGGAGTTGAAGACCAAAAGATTTGTCTAAGGCCTAAAGTCAGACATTAGAAAGGCTATTAGACCTTTTGGTGCAGTCATATACTATGAAGCAGTGCAGAAAGATCTATTAGTAGAGCAAGAGGAGTATTAGACTAAGTACTTCCCCAGTAGACCAGGGGAAAGTAGTCAGGCAAGAGGCAAGCAGAAGAAGCCACCACATGGTAATAGAATTGCCAAGAATTCTCATTTTGGTGGTGAGGGCAAGGTTAAGGGGAAGTTCCCTAGCCTAAGGTGCCCTAAATGTAAGAAGTTTCATGGAAAGAAACCTTGCTATTTTGACACCCAAGCATGTCTAAGATGTGGATCTGTGGATTATTGGATCAAAGACTGCCTACAGGCTCAAAGGAGGCCAAAAGACTAAGGTCCAGTAAGGCCTATTGGGGTAGGACCTAAAGGGGGAGCACCTAGGGAGGGACAGCAGAGGCCAGTTCTTCCAGTGCCTTGGCCTCCAGTGCAGAGAGCTAGCAAAGCATTCCAACTAGAGACGCCAGAAACATCAGAGCAGGGAGGAGCACTAATTAGTGTTCTATTTGATACTGGTGCATTTGTGTCTATAGTGGCTAGGAAATTTGTTGATGCCATGAAATTACCTACTGAAATCATGCCTAGGATATCCTTAGTGAAAACAGCAGGTAGTCAATGTCTTTTAACTAATGACCTAGCTAAGGATTGTGAGCTAGTAGTAGAAAAGACTAAGGTTATGACTAATCTGCTACTGTTGGACATTCCTAAGTATGATTTAGTGCTGGGTATGAATTAGCTTGCCATGCATAACATAAAAATTGATTGTGCTAAGAGGGAAATCACATTGCCTGATGGTGAAGTGCATGCATTAGTGAATTCTAAGGAATTAGTGTATGAAATGCATGGCATGGAGCTAGAGGTACTAAATGAGATACCTTTGATTTCTAAGCATGATTATTGTTATGCATTGAATGATTGCACTGTGATGAGGAAGTGGACAGAATACCTGTAGTGAGAGACTTTCCACAAGTTTTTCCTAAAGACCTGCCAGGTATTCCTCCACTAAGGGAAATTGAGTTTGAAATCAAGTTGCAACCAGAAGCTAGTCCAATATCCATACCTCTTTACAGAATGCCAATCATAGAGATGAATTAGCTCAAGAAATAACTTGATGAACTTATTGAAAAAGGGTTCATAAGGCCAAGTGTTTCACCATGGGGAGCTCATGTTCTCTTTGTAAAAAATAAGGATGGATCTTTAAGACTATGTATTGACTACAGGAAGCTCAATGTAGTGACTATCAAGAACAAGCATCCACTCCCTAAGATTGAGGATCTTTTTTATCAACTCAAGGGAGCTAAGATCTTTTCCAAGATAGATTTGAGATTTGGATACTTCCAGTTGATAGTAAAGGAAGAGGACATTCCTAAGATTGCATTCAAGAACAGATATGGGCATTATAACTACATAGTCATGCCATTTGGTTTGACTAATGCCCCAGTTGCTGTCATGGACCTAATGAAGAGGACGTTCAGAACACATCTGGACAAATTTGTGGTTGTGTTCATTGTTGACATCCTAGTGTATCCCAAGAATGAAAATGAACATGAACATCATCTGAAGATTGTGCTAAAGAATCTATTGGAACATCACCTTTATGCCAAGTTATCCTAGTGTGAATTCTGGATAAGGGAAGTGTCTTTCCTAGGACACATCATAGATGCACAAGGCCTTAAGGCAGACTCTGAAAAGGTCAAGGCAGTGCAAGAATGGGAAAGACCAAAGATTGTAAAGAAAATCAAAAGTTTCCTATGATTAGCTAGATGCTACAGGAGATTTGTATAAGGCTTTTGCATGATTGCCTCAGTTCTTACTCATTTGACCAAGAAGGGTCAAAGGTTTGAGTGGACTGAGAAATGTGAAAAGATTTCAGGAGAGGAAAAAGGTTCATTGTATCAATCCTTTGCTTAAAAGCAAGGATTACTGTACTTCAAGGACCGAATCTATGTGCCTAAAAGATCACAGCCTATGTGAACAAAAGAAGGAAAAACTTGGAATTTGAGGTTGGTGACAATGTTTGGCTTAGAGTTGCACTAACCAAAGGCACTGTTAGATTGGTAGAAAAACCAAGTTAGCTCCAAGACACATGGGTCCTAATGAGATCTTGGACATAGTTGGCAAGGTAGCATACAAGTTAGCTCTACCACCAAGCATGCCAAGTGTTCATAATGTTTTTCATATCAGTATGCTTAAGAAGTGTTTATTGGACACAAAGCATGCTATTGTAGTCGAAGACATACAGTTAGAACCTAACTTGACATATGAAGAGAAACCTATAGCTATCACAACCAAGGATACTATAAGGTTAAGAAACAAACATATTCCCATGGTTAAAGTTCAGTGGTCACACCACTCTAAAAGAGAAGCAACATGGGAAACTGAAAAAGTCCCTATGGAAAGGTATCCTAAAGAATACCCAAAGCTAAAGGCTATTTTGGAGGACCAAAATTTTTAAAGGGGGGAGAATTGTTACCACCTCACAAAAATGGGAGAATTACAAGTGTGTCATAATGGCCAAAAACTATTATATTGTGTAATTCTCACCATAGTGACTGAAGTGTAAGGGGTAAAAGATATGATCAACACCTCCTTAAAAGTGTTTCAAGTTGGTAACTTGGCCCTCAAGAAAAGCCTTGAGGATTGCTTGTTTGTCAAGCAACCTATGGATTTTTTTGTAAGGTTTTGGAAATTCGGATACTCAATTGCAAAACTCTCAAGAAAGAGACTTGGAGAGTTATGGGAAGAATATGAATGGTATGAAAGTGCTATTGGAGGACCAAATTGCTCATGGAAGACAAGTTTGGACAAAGTAAACACTAAAGGCATTAAGGACCTAAATGTACTAGTGTAAACCTTAAGGTGTTCAAGCTTTTGACTTAAGTCTAAGGGTGGAATTGTGGGGTTATCTTACCATGGGGGAGCCAGCCAAGACTTGATAAATAGTCAAAAATGTTGGGCACATGTGTACCAATGATTTTAAGACAAAGAAACCATAATTAGTAAGAAGGAAAATGACATAAAGTAAGGTTAAGCTTGTTTAAGTGTGTTTTGTGCCCTTAAGCTCATTTAAGGCCATTTAAGTGGCCAAATCACTTATCCTTATCTCATTTTCATCCTCCTCCAGCCCAAGAACACAGCCAAACTTCCTCCATAGCCACCATACTTTCAAACTTGCAATTGATTGAAATTGAAGGCAAAATGAAGCAATTGGAAGCAAACTAGAGCTATTGCATGGATACTTTAAGGATCAAGCTTGATTTTCGGCCTACCTACTTTGGTAAGGGTTCTCTTGCTCTCATGGGTTGTTTTCTATATTTCTCAAGAAACCATAAAGCTAGGGCTAAGCTTGGAAGAGAGCCATGAGCTCAATGAACCAAGCTTAGTGACGGGATTGGACTTATTGAAGGTTTTGTGACCTAGTGTGAAGTGCACAATGATGGCAGTAAAGTGAGGGTTTCTAGAGCCCAAAGTTAGTACTAACTACTGTTAAAATGCTGCTAAGACTAAGCATTAGCTTGAGGAGGGCTTCCATAGTGATTTATTTATGTTTATTGCATGATTTATGGACTAACCTATGGTTATTGTTGTTGCTGCATTTCATGTGTTTATTGGTTGTGAATGGATGCTACATTTGGTTGCTATATCTTGTATATATGCATTGTGGTTTTTTTGTTTTAGTGTCTTTGGATGCAAGTTTTAATGAGGGTCACATTACCTACTGAATCCAAGTGTTACATTTACTAAGTTTCTCAATGAAACTTACTCCCTTCAATTCTGTCATTTCAGGTCCAGAAGAAAGATCTCATTCAAACTGACACTTATCGTTTGAGTTTTGATCTAAATTTTTAGGTACATGAACTTCTATATGTATAGTTATGATCTGGAAAGTTTGGTGATTTTAGGAGCACATTTGGTATTTTTAATGGTGGTACTTATTGTGGTATGCAGCAGCTGTCCAACATTCTGTTCTGGAGACTATTGTGTCTCAGGAACTCCTATAACTTAGGGTGTGTATTTAGCTGAGTTAAGGCCATTGTGTAGTGCATGTATGCATGTACATGTATTGTATGTAAAATGAGACAAGTATGTGAACATTTGAGTAATGTTTTGGCTAAGTAAGTGATATGGTGCAAAGCTGCCTAAGTGTGAATGATGGGCTGCTTACTTGTAAATTCTGTTTGGCCACATAAAGTTGTTAAAAGGAAGGGAATGTAATTACTATGTGTAATGGATATATATGGGATAGCTTTGGAGGGTTTTTCCCTTGTAAATGAAGTATGTGCACACATATAAAATTTTGAATGGGCAAAATGATCATAAAGTGACCAGAATTTTGACTCTAGACTTAAAGTTCTATATCTAACTGTGTAGAAGGAATATTGTTATGAAATTTTGGCCACAAATATAAAACATCTAGAGGTTGAACTGGGATTTAGAATTTATGAATTTGGAGCTCTGTAGCCAAAGATATGACATTGCAAAGTTGGCTAAGTTACTGTTTATTTGGTCAGAATTTTGTAACCAACTTCAAAAATCCATAAATTAGTCCATAGGTGGGCTATTGATGTAAAAAAAAATTCCTTAGTTTTCTCTAAGTCTCTAATTGATAATGAAGCAAAGAAAACAAGGGGTACATGGCTAGAATGATACAGTTTATTACCGAAAGTTACAGGTGCAGTGGCTGGTCACTAGAACTTAACAAGATTGCCTAATGTGTGGTAGCCAAGATTAAGACTTGTGCTAGTGTTTTCCTTCTTTTCTGACATAGTGCCCAAGAGGGCCACTTGGGTATGCACACTAAGGGTAGTGTTCTGATGGCCTATAGAACATTACCAATCCTGGGAGTCTAAATGCACAATTTTGGCTCCATAATTGGACTACCCCGGAGTGGGTAATAAAAAGACTTCTATCCCTTCTATTGATGAACAAAGACCTCGAAGGACATGCCCAGAATAAATCTAGACATAGTTCAGGATAATCTTAAGGTACGCCCCAAGGCAAGGCCTGTTTAGCAGGAAAAGAAACATAGCCTTTTGGTGCATAAGAACAACTTTGTCAAAATAGAAGTTCAATGATTAATAGAAGTAGGTATAATAAGAGAAGTCAACTACCCAAATTGTTTTAGCAATGTTATTGTTTCCACCAAGGAAAGGAGTGACGAACTCTGAATGTGCATTGACTTTAGAAATATCAACAACGCTTGTCCCAAAGACTCATATCCATTGCCTTCAATAAATCAATTGGTTGACTCCATTGTCAAGTATGGGCTATTTAGCTTCCTTAATACTTTTAGCGGGTACCACCAAATTTGGATGAACCTCAAAGATAACGAAAAAACTACTTTCATCACCAAAGTTAAGGCATATTGCTACTTCAAAATACCTTTTGGCCTCAAGAATATAGGGGCCATATATCAGAGGCTGATGAACAGGGTGTTCGACTCCCAGATTGAGAGAAACATGGAAGTGTACATCAACGAAATGATAGCCAAAAGCAAAGTATCTAGTAATCACATCACAGACTTACTAGAAACCTTCCAACAACTTTGGAAGTTTTGAACTTGTCTTAACCCTGAAAAATGTGTGTTTGGGGTAACAACTGGCAAATTCCTTAGGTTTATGGTATCTAAAAGAGGTATAGATGCCAATCCGGAGAAGGTTAAGGCCTTACTTGGATTTCAAACTCCTTCAACTACCAAAGATGTACAAAGGCTCACCAGGAGAATAATGGCCCTTAGCAAATTCATCTCCAGATACAGAAATCGGTGTCAACCATCTTTAAAGTGCTCACTAAAGCAACAAAAAATGAAGACAACCTCGATTCCGAGGAATACCCTTGGAACGAAGATTGCCAAAAGGCTTGGGATGGACTCAAAAACTATTTAACCTACTTGCTGACACTTCAGTAACCCAAGGAGGGATAACCTCTCATCCTCTACCTCACAGTTATTGAGAAAATAGTAAGTTTAGTACTGGTGAGGGAAAAAAGGGGAAACCAGTTGCCAGTATACTATGTCAGCAAGTCTTTACATGGTTCCAAAATTAGGTACCCGCTACTACAAAAAGCCATCTATGCTTTAGTTATGGCAAGTAGGAGACTCCGGCTCTATTTCCAAGGAAATTCCATTACGGTCTGAAATAACCTACCTCTTCGGGCTGTCATGAAGAAGGTGGACCACTTAGGCCGATTGTCAAAATGATGTATCGAGCTCAAAGAGTATGACAGCACACATAAAGCGAGAAAGGCCATAAAAGGCTATAAAAGGCCAGGCTTTAGCAGATTTTATTGCCGAATTGCCCAAGACCGAAAATACTGCCGATGACCTCGAAGAAGAGGAACCCAAATGGGCATTGTTTGTAGATTGTGCTTAAGGATTAGAACATTAGGGAGCCGGAGTAATACTCCAAGGCCCCGAAGGATTAGAAGTGTCGAAGGCTATCAAGTTCAGATTCCAAGTCACCAACAACATCGTTGAATATGAAGCCCTTGCAGCAGGATTTTGTCTGAAGGCTTACAGTGACTCATAATTGGTGGTTTGGCAGATGACGGGGGAATATGGTGCCAAGGATCCTGGCTTGGCAAAAATCCATGACCTCATCAAAAAACTAATCCAAGAATCTGATAAGGTACAGATATAAAAGGTACCTTGGAAAGAGAACATAGAAGTAGACATATTGGCTAAGTCAAAACAGTCCGTTGAAGTACTTGATCGTCCGAGCATAGATATAATGGTACTCGCAACATCGAACAAGGGGTGGAAAGATTCTATAAAGGAATATTTGATTAGTTCGTCCCTACCCAAGGACCCATGGGAAACCACGAAGGTATGAAGGCGCTCAAGAAGGTACTTCATGATTGGGGAAGAGTTGTACCGACAAGGGTATGCAAATCCCCTGCAAAGGTGTATTAGAGAAGAAGACACTGAAGTAGTCCTGAATGAAGTTCACGATGGATTCTGTGGGTCCCACATTGGAATAAACGCCTTGGTCAAAGTCTTACTTTGGCAAGGATACTTTTGGCCTACAATAGGAAAGGATGCCCAACAGTTCGCCAAGAAATGAGAAAAGTGCCAACGGCACGCATCCATCCAAATGGCACCTTTGGAAACAATCACTTCGGCTAACTATCCTTGCGCTTTTGCCATATGGGGAGTTGACCTTATTGGTCCTCTCCCAACGGCCTATAGAGGAGTGAAGTTCTGCGTCGTTGCAGTAGATTATTTCACAAAGTGTATTAAAGCAGAGCTCCTAGCAACAATTTTGACAAAAGACATTCAGAAGTTTGTCTTGAAAAACATCATATGTAGATTTGGCTATTTGAGGGTGATAGTGGTGAATAATGGTTCCCATTTCATTGACAAAGGGTTCCTGAAATTTGTGACCAACCTTAGGGTGAAATTACACTTCGCCATAGTGGCCCATCCACAGAGTAATGGACAAGTTGAAGTATCCAACAGAAGTTAAAAAATGGATTAAAGAAAAGGTTTAAAGAAGCCAAAGGAAAATGGCCTGGAGAATTCCTAAGTGTATTATGGAGTTATCGAATAACCATTAGAAAAGCTACTGATGAAACACCTTTTTCACTCATGTTTGACACTGAGGCTCTTATCCCTGTTGAAGTTGTATAACCTTCCATCAAAGTATAGGTGTTCGATGAAGAAGGGAACAACCTTACTTTAAGAACCAAACTTGACATGCTTGACGAACATAGGAAGATGGCCAAACTCAGAAGAAAAGCTTTCTAGTAAAGGGTAGCCATCGCAACGAACTTGTATGTCAAACCAAAAGGGATCAAGAAAGGAGACCTCATCCTCCGAAAGGCTGAACTGGAACACTGAAGGCCATCTTATGGTGTACTTCAGGCAAAGTGGGAAAGACCTTATTTAGTCCTAGATGAAGTTCGGCCAAGAGTTTATAAACTTGGAAATACTAAATAAGAAGAATTGAAGAACACATGGTATTCAAACTCTTTGAAAAAATTCTACACTTAAAAATTCTGTGGACTTGGAAATTTTGAAGGAATTAGCCTTCTTGCAAGGAAGCCTTCCGAAGGAGATTCACCGAAGTTGGTGATCTCCAAGGTTACCTAAGTGTTCTAAACTTACCAAGTCTTTCAAAAAATTTGTATGAATGCCAGGAATTCAATCAAAACACTTGGTACAATTTTTTATTACTCATGTTTTCTGAAGACTGTAAGATATCACTCTCGAAATCTGCCAAATATAGTACTGCATCAATTCTACCGAAGGAAGCACAATAGCCAAAAATGCCACTCAAAATTCACCAAAAAGGCTAAGATATTTATTTCTTGATAACCTTTCGGTCGAAGATGGTAATTGAGCTGAAGGAGGTGAATAAGTTGAGTAAATAATTAAAAAGAGTTAGTCATTTCTTTGAAATGACGAAAAGGTTTTGTGAGCAAATGAGGCTAGTTAAAGTAATTGATATGCCGAAGGCTGTCAAAATAGCTTCAACTATTTTGTTGCTCATGGGCTTAGCCAAAATTTTGGGGGGAAAAAAGGTATTCAATCAAAAAATACAAGTATAAAGGATAAAGTGAAAAAAAAGAAGAAAATGGGAAAAAAAATGCCCTATGGGTCATTTTATCCATCTTTAGGCTCTTCAGCTCCAACATCCTCAGCATCATTCTCATCATTGTCATCATTGACATCTTCAGCCAAATGGGGATGCTCTAAAAGGTTGAGGAACTCCCTCTTTGACCACTCCAAAAAAGGTCCCTCGGAAATGTCGAGGGCTTTGAGGAATGAGCTATCGAGGTCAGGAAAATGTGAAAGAATTTTATGGCGAGCAAGGCAGAAACTGTCTTGAAATGAAGGCTTCATCGCCTCATCTGCCTTGGTTTTCTTCGCTTTCAAATCTTCAAGTTCTTTCTTCAACGGCTCCATCTCTTTCTCCTTCTTCTTCTTCTTCTTTCATTTCTTTTGTTGATCGACCTCAGTGCCGAGATCAGCATTGAGCCTCGAGGCCTTGGTCAAATTAGCAATGGCCTCTTCTTTTTTTTTTTGAAGGACCTTCGCCAAGGAAATCTGCTCAGCTAGCTTCACCCCGAGGTCAGAAATCTTCAAAGAACACTCTTCGAGAAGCATCTTCTAGCTCTCTAGCACTTCTTGGTAAAGCTTAACTAGCTCATCCTTGGCAATCTTGTTGAGCTCGCCATACTTGAGACAGGAGTTCACAAACATCTCTCTGGCCTTGGCCAAAATCTCCTCCGATTGACTTCAGATTGAGGATTGTTTGGATACCCAGGCCCGGAAATAGCCTCCATAGGCGAGTAGCTACAAAATGAAAAGGTGTTAAGCGGGATGCAAATATTCAGGAGCCAAAATTTTTCTAAGTATTAACGACAGAATAAATTCTTGAGTAGCATGCTCGAAAATCTGAGCAACAAGAATCTCCTCATTTGGACAAATGTGTGTCAGGGATTGGAAGGTAGCGTTTATAATGATGACCCTCGCCATTTAGGGAACCATCTTCTGGCAGTTCTCCGAAAACAAGTTCATGTCTTTAGTGAAAGTCCAAAAGGGCTCCCTTGGGACTTTGTTATTGGGCATCTTTGCATCTTGAGCAGCCTGCTTCCGAGCATGATCCATCATCCACTTGATTTGGGGGAGATCCTCTGCAAAGTCATGATGAAGTTCCCTTACCACATCATCCTTTAACCATTCATCTATAAGGTCCAAAATCCCCAAAAATCCAAAACTCATAGACAAAAGGTTAAATGATGAACCTGGTAATGGTAGGACTTCGGCATCACTGACCTTGAAGTCACTAAGGTCAAAGACCTCAATGGGGACTTCCTTCTCCTTTTGTTTTCGTCTCATGTAGGCCTCCTCGGCCAAAAGCACTCATAATGAAGTCCCCAAGGTTTCAGCAACAGCATCGGGGCTGAGGGGAAGTGATAAAGTGACCGCTTCCAAGGTAGGATCCGTACCTTTGGAAGAAGAATCCGCAACCTCAGTCATATCTTTAGGGGCAGAGGGAGAGTGTCCTCTTTTGCTTTCTTTGACTTCAATACCCCCAAGGATTGCCCAGCCTGCCCTTTCCTCTTTTTTGGAGCTTTTTTTTTTTGCTCCCCCTTCTCGGCTTGAATAAGGAATAAGTTCTTATAGAAGGCTGTGGATTTATTGCCCATTTTTGCAAAGAAGAAAAATATCAATGTAAGTACCACAAATTCAAAGAAAGTCAAGTTGAAAAATTGCTTACTTGCTACAAGGGCAGAATAAGAGAGTTCCCCCCCAAAGAAGCAGAAATAGCTAGGACTTTTTCCCATCTACCGCTGATTTGGGCATATCTTCATCTGTAAGGTGCTTTTTGATGACTCATAGCTCCCAAAGGACCTCTTCGGTCATAAAGTTCCATATGATGGGAAAAGGATAGAGTGAACGCAAAGATGCCTGACCTGTCTAGTTGGCTACGGCTCGAATACGACTGTCGAACTCTTCAAACTAGGACTCTAGTTCAAGGGTAAGTAACTTTGACGGATCCATCGTGTTAATAGCTAGAGTCCCAAAGGCCTACTTCATAGGCAGATCTTTCCATTTCCCATCTATCTCTATGAAAAAATATTTCTCCTGCCACCATCATCAGCTATCCTTGGTATCGAAGATGAAAGTGAATTTCTTGCTCCCAGATCCCCAAGGGAGTAAGAAGTAGAATCCCTCATTCGGGACGGGATGAAGTTTGTAATATTCCATGAAAAAAATGAAGTGAGGAACTACCTTGAAGACCCTACACATGCAAAGGAAGACATTGAAGTAAGAATATGAGTTCGACAGCATTTGGTTAACGGCTATGCCATGAAATTAGCAAAATTTGCTCACCATCTTTGGGGGGGGATATCGAAGACCCACCTTTACCTATGCCCTAAAAATGGTAACCTCGTTATCTTGAGGAAGGTAGCTCTACTTGCCATGACCAGGGAGCCTGGTCTTGGCATAATAGGGGAGAAAGAACTTCGCAATCCACTTCTTCAGCTTTTCCAAAATGGCACAATTCAGGTGAGAGTTAAACGAGCTCCAACTCTCTGGAATAGGACGCACCTCAAGGTTTAGGACAGACTTCTTCAGAGTCTAGGAACCTAACCTTGGATTTGCTAAGGAAACAAAGGTGAAAGGAAAACCAACTTCAAGAAATACCAACTTATTCGCTCTCCAAATACACTAGAAAACCGCTGTGAAAGGTTGCCAAAAATCGCTCTACCATAAAAGAACCATTGTGAAAAAAGAGAAGAGCTAGATAGTGAGAGAGAATAGAGAGTAAAAAAGTGAAGAACCTCTAAAAAAATATGGGTTTATATAGACCGAAGAGGGCAGGTAAAAGGACGCCATAATGGCCTTTTGCAGGTGAAAAGCGGTAACCGATGCAATGAACAGGAAACATGGCCATTAATCTGGTGACACATGTCACACAGTGCGAGAAATTAAGGCACGCACTCTTGATCTGTTAAATTTATGTAACACGTAAATTGAGGTGACATACCTACCCACCTGTGAAGGTAAGACGATCGACTTGCGGATGGCAGGAATAAAATCCCTAAGGAAAAAGTAACACATCAGTGCCAAAGGTGTAACCTCGCCAAAAAAGAAAATTTGGCTTGAAGTAACATCTTTACCAAGGGTTTAACCTTGCCAAAATGGAAAAGAGAAGGAAAGAAGCCCAAAAGTATGCTGAGAGTACAACGTCGGCAAAAGAAGGGATCTCAGACTCATAAAGCCTAGCATGACCGAAGGCATAGCTTGACCATATGAAAGCAGTAATGTCAAAGGTGCAACCTTGGCAAAAGAAAGTTCTTGGACCAAAGGTAGCCTCGACTCTTCGAGGGTACAATTTCTGAAACATGTTCTTGATTGATTAAACAAAATGACAAAAATCGAATATACAACTTCGGTTCTTTCGGATGGGGCATGTGATAGCCAAAGGGCCATTGCCTACATTACCCTTAGGTTGGTGGTCCTGACACCAACCTCATTATAAAACATGATCAACCTTAGGAAAAGGCCTAACACCACGCTCAGTAAGGAACATGACTAACCTTAGAAAAAGGTTAGCACTACCCTCAGATTATTAGGCAATGACACCTTTTGGAATCCTCCAACACCCTTGGAGATGAGCTTGGTTTCCGAAGGGGCTAATGGACCTCCGAAGTCTTATAAAGGAGGACAACAAACATACAGCTAGCAGGACCATTGATAGGTAGCCCCCACACGCTCCTAACCTCTAACCTAGGCGTAACCGCCTGAGAACAGCTGGTCACACCTCACCCTGTGAGCAGATCTAACTAACCACGTGTCCTGATCTGCTTGACTAGGGAAAATGGCCCTCTCCCAAGGGCCTCGTATAAATACCTAGAATGCTTCCAAGTAATACACACAGGGCACTCTTTTTCTGCTCTCTACTTTTAGCCATTTCTCCAGCTACATTCTGACTTGGGCGTCAGAGATCCCTTCATCAGAAAATACTCTGGGGAACTCCTAACCCACATTCTTCAAGTGTTGTAGATATCATTCAGGTGAAGTTCTATCAGAGGTTTAACATGTCCTACATAGAAGATGTGCTAGAACATCAGATTTTATTTGGAAATGATTTAAATTAGATTGTCTAACCCAATGGAACTCAACTTAGTTGATGTTGATAGATTCATATTTATTTGCAAATTTATTGTTCATTTTCGTAAACACAAAGTTGAATTGTGAATTCCTCATAGTAGAAATGTGGGAGAAATGTTCTAAAACAAGTGAATTATTAAATTTTTTTATCAGGCAACTAAATTTTTCTTTAATGTTTACTGGCCCACTATATAGCAAGTTTTGCTGCATTTAGTAAATATTACTTATGCTTTACATCAATTTAAAAGTGATGAGTTTTTGAAACGCACCGTGGTAGCCATGAGGGAGAAGTGGCTTCAATGTTTCAAAAACATTCCCCCTAATCTTTTTAGTTGCATTTTTTCTTGACCCATATGCCAAACTATTAGGCGCGAACATATTGCTTGAAGGCATTGTTCATACTTATTTAGACATGAACCATGTTAATGTTCTAGCTATGTTTGTTATAGTTGGCAATTATTTGCAAGCTTTGAACAAGTTGTACTTTGAGCAGTATTCAGATAAGGTAAGATCCAAAGCTCTTCAAATAGTAGGTCCTATAATGTCTACCTTATCAAGGTTCAATCTCACACCCTAAATGTTGAAAAATCCCTGACCAATAGCTTTCGGGTCTGGTGAGAATGGATAACTACCTCAACACATCATTTGAGCCAAGCAATGTTGAAATATTGGACTTGTGGAAACAAAAAGGTCATGATTTCTGATACTATCCATTATTTCCCAAGAGATTTTAGTAGTACCGATCTTAATCATGACTTTTTAGGTAGCTTTTAGTACAGGTAAATAGGTAATATTTGAGAAATGGACAAGGTTAACGCTAGAGGCACCGAAAGTATGTGTATGCAACTGAGATTTGGGTTTTGCTACAATCTAAAAGCAAGAATAAAATAGCTCTAATAATGAGGTGATTTCAGGCGACAAGACTTGATTTTTTTTCTTTCTCTTTTTTGAACTTAGTTTGTGTTTGATCTAAATATAGTATTAAGCATAGATCTTATGTTTTAATTTCTAGTTAGTTTTGGAGTGTTTCACTATTTTCTCTTATAAGGTACATTACAATTAATTGTAAGTGCCATTTGGCTTTTAAATTAGTAAAATTTGTACAAGCATTGGTTTCCTCTTCCACAAAAAATTATTAATTCAAACTTAAGTAAATAAAATTTAAAAAAAAAATAGGCCAAGCCCGCATTCTCTCTAGCTGTGCCCGAGTTTAACCAACCTAAGCCCAAGCCCGGTCAGGCTGGGTTAGGCCACTACCCACCACTAGCATGGAGGGATGACTTTACTGCCAAAGGAACTTTTGTGCCTAGTAAAAGAAGTTTCTCTATGCATCTTTCGCTAGTTAGCTAGTTTTATTGATATGCAAGTAATATGGACTTAACTTAAAAGTTTGGCTAGCATTATTAAGTTCATGAGCTTTATGATTTGATTCTTGTTTAATTTGAGTTGCTTGATGGGCTTTATAGACTAATTTAGTGGGGGGTATGCGTGAGAGAGAGTATTGTGTGCTTATTTGCTAATTTGCCTTTGCTGGCCCCATAGTATATAATGCTTTATATATGTATGTATGTATCCTGTGTTTGTGTTGTTTCTTTGCTTGTAGGTTACTAACGATATCTAAACTTTTTGTTATCGACCCTTGCTAATTTTTATAAACTCATGCCCCTTTTTGTTTCTGATTGCAGGAAAAGGATTAGCTAATTGACAATATCCTTCTATAGGGGTTAAAGTGTGATTTTGTGCAAGTACAGTTTCTAGTTCTAGTAAAATACTATTAACTGCGCAATTTTGTAAAACTTGGCAAAGCTTCTATTTTTGACCTTTTGGGACCTTGGTGCAGCTACTGTAGGGGAAGTTGTTGTCTAGTAGGGTGTTGCTAGCTAGGAATCATGTAAAAGCTATGTTAGAATAAATTTATAACCTTGGTGGATTTTTGCAAGGGTAACAAATCTTGGATTAAGTGTTCATGCACTTGTGTGTCTGAGTTTTATAAGTAACTAGCTGAAACCTGGTTTCTTGATTTATAGGGCATAATGCCTATACTCTGCTTGCATAAGGACATTGCTGTTAACGTGTCATAGGTCTATACTTGTTTTTTTTGCAACTTAAAGAATTCGATTCTGCATACTAATTCTCTGCATAGTTGACTAGCTGGTTGACTTTTTTACATCGCATAGGCTATATCTGTTATTTTTTCGACGGTTTTCTCAATTAATTCTAACTTACATGCAAATTTCAATGCAATTCATCTCTAGCCCTTTGGCCTAATGGCTAAGAGCTCCAAGGGATATAAGGAAGGTCTAGGATTCGAATCTTGGTCTCTTTACTTCTTCTAATATGCTTTACAAAAGTTGGTTTGATTGCCATTTTGGTCCCAAAAAAGCTGGCATGCCCATTTCCCTAATTAATAGTATACCATTTTCTATAAACTTGTATGATGCTTCTAAATATATAAAAAAAAATCGATGCAATTCCCAGCCTAGAACCCATTCTATGAATTAATTAGCCTAATTACATTTTCCTACATCTCACTTTTCTATTGGTTCTGCCTACATGTAGTTTTCTATGTTGTTGCCTAAAATGTCATAACTTTAATGTTTCAAGCTTGAATTGTATTGGATGTATAATCTAGGGGTAATACTACTAGGCCTTAGGTGTTTTAGGTCATGACAAGATCCATTGACAACCTTAGAGTTTGACTACCACAAATAAAGCTATTATGAGTCACGTTAGTTAATTATACACATTCTTACATTTGAAAAGCAGAAGGAAAAGCTTTGGGGTGGGTTTTTGCATGGTCCTAATACATTCCTTAGGATATAAGACTCATGTAATTCACCTTTTTCTGGACCACATCATGATCCATCTAATATTCTTCTCCACTGTTAGGACCTATATGTTAGAAGTTAGTCTATCTAATTTTCTTCATGTATTATTTTCCTGACGTCCATAGCCTAACGTCTCCTGGCTTGTGAGACCAAATCTTTCTATAACTTTATGTTCCTTCAGTGACGCTACATTCTAAAAGCCAGCAAATTATAATATATGATTCCTACCGATTACAAAAAATTTTTATGCCTATTTTTTCGCAGGCCATTACCTACCAAACTTTAACCGCAAAAACCGTTTATCAGTCCTATTCAGGAATTGAATAGGTAAACTACTTATCACGAATTTACACACACACACACACACACACATATAGATATATATTAACATTTTGTCAATAAACCTCACAGTATATCTCTATATTACACTACTCAAAACTTTTTTTTGTACTACCACGTGATACACATAGGTTAGGATGAAAATTATTTTTTCTTATTTCATTTTAAATCATATATATCAATGTATCATGCATGTATAACATGAAAATAATATAATTAATACACATATTTTATTGTATTTTTGTGTTTTATGTATCAATAAATTAATTTTTTTGGTAAATAATATTTTTCTATATTTTTGTATTTGTTTTCATATAACATAATATTATATTTTTTATATATTTTATTTATATTGGTGATGGAGAAAGCGCTGACTCACTCCAAGATTTTATACTAGTATGAGTACCAAAACCCCAAGGAACACTCAAAATGGTGGTGGAAGCTGATGAAAAGGAAATAGATATATTATAATTCACTCACTAACATTTTTTTAATATTTTTAATATGCTCCCTAACCATTTTAAAATGAAAAATTAGTCATGAAATTTAACATGGTCAAGTTAATTTACTCTCCACCCCAAAGCTATTACAACATATTCTATTTTGGGTAGTCCTAAATCTTTGCAACATTTTTTTATTTAGCAAATTAATTTATTATACTACTGTTCAAACTATCATTTTAATATTCATCATTTTCAATTTTCTTGATTTATGCAAAAAAGGTTAAGGATAAAACTGATAATAGCACACAAATTTTTCTAGTTTTTTAATTTCTACACAAACCAAATGGTTCAATAGATATGAGACAAAAGGAATGTTAACTTCAAATAATCGAATTGGACCAAGTTATTAACATTAAAGGCTTAATTGGACAAAACAAGAGAATGTGTAGTGGTATCATTGAGTCAAAGGGCAAACTTCATTGGTCCTTTTATAGTTTTTCCAATTCATTTTAATTTAAGTAGACTTAATACTTATTTTTATTTTTACATCTTTTTTGTTCATAATTAATGTTATTTGAAAGAAAATACTATTTAGATGTAATGTTCCATTAAGAGTAAAATTGTTATGCTGTTATGTTATGCCGATATTACCCAATTTGTTTTAAATTAAGTTAATTGACGACAAAATGTCTTATTTTTATTCTTGTGTCTTTTATACCCGAAACTAATTTCAATTAAAAGCCAATATTATGTAGCTGTAATAATCTATTGAAAATAAAATTTTTGTAATCTTACTAATTTTTTATGAATTTTTCTAGTTTAAAGTCTTAGAAAAAAAATCATAAAAATTTAACAACATTATGAAAATTTACTTTCAAATAGATTATTGCATCTACATAATATTGACTTTCAAATGAAATTGGTTTCAGGTAAAAAAGATATAAAAATAAAAATATGTCAATTAACTTAAGTTAAAATAAATTGACTCTTAAATTTTTATAAAGTTATCTTTTTATGTATTAAAAAAGAAAAATTACAAAATTTAATAACACTATAAAAAATTTATTTTTTAGTGAATTATTGCACCTATATAATAAAAATTTCAAATATAATTAGCTCCGGATAAAAAAGTTTTAAAAATAAAAATTAATTTTAGATTAAATCTACTTATATTAAAAACAAATTGAATGTTTGTCTTCAAATTTTGGATATCCATAAGTTGGATACGAGAACTTGATGAGTATCTTAAAATTTGGGATATCCTTAGCCCAATACAAATTCACTTTAAGATTGGGCTTTACCTCTAAAGCCCGGTTAATTCAGAAGATCGAAAAAACGCACCGTTTCTCCAAGCCCTCGTCCCCCTTCGCCACCCATCGTATCCGTCCGCGCCGCCAAATTCATCTTCCGGAACTCGGAATCTTCAAACATAGATCGGAGAAAAAGAAGGAGTGAGCGTTCAACCGTGCAATAGAAAATGGGATTTGGGGCTTTTAGAGCTCTAATTCGTCCCATCTCTCGAAATCTACTGTCTCGTCCTTCACAAGCTTCCCTGACGGCCTCGTTTTCTTCCTCTTCATGGCCCTGCAAGCCCCTGCTTTACTTCTCCTCCGGGTTAGGTCACGCGTTGCATCCATGGACTGTGATGGCCAGGCATCTCCACAGTTTGACGGACACCCGTTTCCCCAAGAGAAGACCCCAGTTGAACCCACGTCGGAAACGGGCTAGCTTGAGGCCTCCAGGTATTTCTGTTGCTTAATCCTGTTTATTGGGTTAAATTGTTTCATTTCTTTTTGTTATTGTTGTTGCTGTTGTTGTTGTTGTTTGTGTCCTTTTATCTCTTCTGCTGCAAATGGTCCTAGTTAGACCTTTTTTAAAAAAAAATGTTGGGTTTGGGATCTAGTAAGAAATTTGCCATCTTTGTTTGATGGTGAAGGCTTTTTGTGATTTTGAATCAAATCAATAATTTAGGATGGGACAATGAAATGTTTGTTCCTTAATTTAACTTATTTAGCTAGTATATTTCGCATTTTTTGTTGTTGTTTGTGCTTTGGTTTTTACTCTCCTTCTGGTGCGAATTATGCTAGTTAATGCATGGGTTTTTTTTTTTTTGTGTTTCATGGTTTTCAAGAAAAGATGTCATCTGTCTTCGATTATTATATGGGTAAAGGGTTGGTCTGATTTTGAATGTAATCAATAACTTAGAAGTATGTTAACTGGGTGAGTATTTGCAGGCTCATATGCTTGGGTACAGTACACCCCGGGGGAGCCAATTCTTCCCAACAATCCCAATGAAGGAAGTGTCAAAAGAAGGAATGAGAAGAAGCGCTGGAGGCTGCACCGTGCTGTTGTGCTGGTATTTTTTTTTTTATTCTTTCTTCTTGTTTAAAGGATTCTTCGTTCCTGTATGTTTTGATTTGATAGTTATTTCTATAGAGTTTAGAGGTTGCTGCTTGGATGTGGAAATCTTCGATTTATTATGATTTTGATGGGAGATTGTCTTTTCTCTGATCCCTTAAATTCACTAGGAAGAGGAAAGGAAGACATATTATTGCCCTTTTTTTTTGTTAAAAATGAACACCATTGCATTAAAACCCTGAAGGCAATCAAATAATCCCTAAATAATTGACCCTTACGTAGCACACATTGTTCACAACCTAACATCATCAGGGTAGACCTTCTAACACTACTTTTTGCTAGAAAATCTGCCTAAACATTTTCTTCCCTTAATATATGTCTCATGTCACAGCATTGACAAGAATTTTAACAACAAATCAATCTAAGAAAACAACAGTTGCACTCTCCATGGCCTCCCATCTTCCAAGTCCGCCCATCTAATTGCTGCAACAGAATCATATCCAATAACCAACCTCTGAAGGCCCAGGTGGTCCTCTATTTCAGTATTTTCAATGCTTCTTAGATAGCCATGATTTCAGCAGAAAAAGATATCCGTTTCAATCACCTGTTTAGGAAAAGCACTATAATCTCACCATCCTTATTCCTCAGCTGTCAATGAATCAGGTAAGCTCAATTTTAATATGGCGCAAGCTGCCTATTTATTAGGATACATGTACATTATGGTGAATTAGGAATTCAACAAGGGAAGTACTTGGATTTCCAAGTTCTTTAGGGAGTAAAGGTTCTGCAGCATCTGATCATCAGCGTTCAATTAGCAGTATGAGAAAATTCAAGAAAACAGACTTTAAAAATTAAAAAACTTTTATATAGAAGTGAAACTTCTGTAGAAAGTATTACTTTATTTATGGCACATAGGACCCAAGAGCGAGGTATCACATGGAACCTAATACATGTAGCACATACAGCAAATATTGCTACTGCATACTTGCTTATAGACTTGTGCTTCACAGCAATACTTGCTTGTAGCCTTCTCAAAATAGGTGGGGCTGTAAGATTGAGCAAACCTCGGGTTGTTTTGGTAAGTTTCCCTTGAACTCCTATTTAGTCCTAGTATTATCTGTGTGACGTCAAATTTTGCACAAATACAAGCTATTTTTGCCCCAAACTCCTATTTTTTTCGACAAATCACCAGTTTTTAGGTCTTCCTTTCGGTAAGTTGCCCAAGACCCTGCTGTGGTCTCTCTTGTTTGTGGGAACTCTGAGCTCTTTTTCGAGTGTAGCACAAATACTTCCACCTCTGCCTAATGATCCAAGGAAAGATTCCTCACACCACTTCCTTTAAAACGCATTTGGCTTCATCTTACTTTTGGTGGTTAAGCGCCCATTTGCCTACAAGATATTTGGGTTCCAGGTAGAGTATTAATTGAAAAGTTTGCTTGGACCGATGACCACTTCTTGTTAACAAAGCAGAGCGCACAGGCCATAGTGCTTTCTGCTGGTTGGTTCCATTGTGGAGCTTTTTTGTTGTAGTCGTGACCAACAGCTGCTTCTCACATTCCATGAATAGCTGGGACTTTGAGGAAGATCTAGAAAGGCTTTAGGGAATTGTTCTGATTTTGTCTCACCTCATTCCGGGGTTTTGTAATTTTCCCTTTTACTATTCTTGTTTTGCCCCTGAATACTTGATATAAATTTCCTAAACTCAGATCACTTTTATTAAATCCTAATATCTTCCACTTTCATAAGCGTCTGGGTTATTGGATTTCATTCTCAGATTCACATAGATGCTTCTGGGGTTTAGCAGTAACTCTCCTCAACACATCCGATACCCACTTCTGATACGGAAACACAGGCCACAATCTGTTTTTGGTGTCCCCAAATTTGACTTAAATCACAGACTTCCAGTGTCAGTTGTTTTCAGCCCCATATCCACAAATCCACTTAGCTAGTAAAGCAGCATTCTTTTTTATTTCTGGTGTATGTTTCCCAAACAAATATCATCATCCAATTTTGGATTGGTGCAGATAGATGCCAAGGAGCTACTTTGCTTTGACATCAAAAGCTGTTATTATGCGCTTTTGGAGTACAGAAGTTTTTATGATAGTTGATGTTGCAAATCATGTTGTCCATCCAAGAAAATATGTATCTCTTTCATTGTCCTTTTAATTGACTGGCTCCGTTTCTCCTCCTGCTTTTTGAAGAAGCCAAGGACTGAGTTTT
This sequence comes from Aquilaria agallochum, assembly GCA_000696445.1. Classification (NCBI taxonomy): domain Eukaryota; kingdom Viridiplantae; phylum Streptophyta; class Magnoliopsida; order Malvales; family Thymelaeaceae; genus Aquilaria; species Aquilaria agallochum. The sequence continues at coordinate 5,309 of KK902933.1, read as the reverse complement.
TAGATGTTCCCCAGCTTGATGAGTCCAACTATTCCTTCTTAATTTTCTATATAGACCTTTTTTGGGGATAACAGCCCATTGAATCCAGAAGGATTCTCTCCCATCAACAATATCTTCCAAAATATCCAAAATGAGAGATTGGGCACTACCACTCTATGCTATCCAACTGGGGCTCTTTTCTTGCCCACAAAAAATCACTGCCTTTCTAGGGAATCAACCTGATATTTTTTTTAGGGAAAAGAGAAAAAAAACTAGCAAGCATGCAAGCTCTGCAGGGTGGACTGCACCAGCTGTTATCTCCCCGTATTTGATGAAAGATTGGAGCCCAAGAGTCAATTCGTCTCTTATTCTATCAATAGAAGGCATCAAATCCTCGTTCTACAACTTAGTTGCACCAACAGGGACCCGTAAGTACTTGAAAAGAAATCACACCCTCCTGGTAATGTCCTTTTGGGGATTCTTCTAAACGTCACTAAAATGTATTTTAGTCTTACTAACATTTACATTCGGGCCTGAGACTTCTGCAAATTCCATCACTTCACAGTGGATGGCCTTCACCATCTGCATTGGGTAAATGGGACATCTTGAACTTCTGTCACTTTGGGTTATACTTGAATTCTTGAACTCAGATAACTTACTCTGAGACCTTTGAGAGTCCATAACAAAGAGGTATGGGGAAGGGGATCACCCATCTCAATCCCTTCTCCCTTTAAAGAAGCCATGCACCTTTCCATTCAGATCAACAAAAAACATAACAGCTGTAACATTTCATTATTCAACCTATAGAAGTCTTAGGAAATAGCAACAACATCAATATCTTTCTCATTATAGATACATTATTTACCATTCAAAGCTTTAGCTGAAGCAACAGCTTTTAATTATCTTTTAAGCTTTGGAGTGCTCTTTGATTCTAGTGTAGATGTACTAGTTTCGCTTTAGGGGAGTTCTGGGAATTTGTCATGGTTATTTTTCCCAAGGCTTACCGTTTGTAAACGATGGAGTTCAAATGGAAAAGAGAACTTCTCACCTGCTGGTTGCATTTTTGTTTCATATCCTACTAAAATGCAGCCAACTGCTGATGAAGTGCGATGTACTTTTAATTGTCAGTGAATTGATCACATGCTTGCTATCCTTGAAAGGTAGATTTGTTGATTCATGGTGGTGGGTATATTTTTTGGGGTCCAGGCTGAGAGAAAGAAGAGGAAAGCACAGTTGCAGGAGGCTAATAGGAAGAAAAAGGTTCAACAAGTAGAGCGCAAGATGGCTGCGGTGGCAAGGGAAAGAGCTTGGGCTAAAAGATTGGCCGAGTTGCAGTGGCTTGAGGAAGAGAAGAAAAAGGCTACAGCATGAAGGAATCTAACCTTCTGGTTAACTGATGGTATGCACCTACTTGAAGCCATTATCCTCCTTTCATAAGTTCCTAGGACTTCTCTTGCACTCATCTGTTTGATCAAGTGGAGAAGTGACAGATTTATGGTAATCATAAATTAGTTGTTTTCCTTTGCTCTTATTCAGAAACCTGAGGAATTCTGTTTATGGGTTTGATTCACAAACCGAAAACAGGGTTTGCAGAAATCGTTTATCCTACTTTACCTGGAAAAAGAACAACGATCTCTAATTCTTGCAGGAATGCATGGCAAGGTAATTTTATTGCATGGAAAAGCTTTAACAACATGCTCAAATAAAATCTCTAAGGCTTCACAATCACAAGAGATTGGGAAAACTGGAGATGAAAAGTATGAGAAATATAAGTTCTTAGCTTGGCTTCAGTACTATGCTTCATTTACTTGTGACAGAAGTTGATGGCTGGGCTGCTGGGTTCCTGGTGAAGTTCCTCTTATTTCTGTACTGTTGCTGCTGAAATTGCAACTTGCTTTTTCATTCTCTTTCTACATTCTTACCAAACTAGATGAAGTGTTGTTAAACATGTTCGATCATTTTAGGTTCCAAGCGTCGCAGGTTCACTTACGTTTGGGATGTCTTGATAATAACCACAAGTATCCTTGACCGCTTGGTTAAGTCTTTGGTTTGTATGTTTTGACTATGCTTGAAAGGAAGATATATTCGTATTTTATATGATTTACATGTCTCTGAATTTGGATGGCAATTGATGTAGAGGATAGAAGAAAGTAGATTCTAGACCAATTTGGGCAACTACTTTACAACCATCCAAATTGAGATGACCTCCATTTTCTAACAACTGAAAGTTCCATAAAAAACAAAGTTCTAATGCAATCAGTACATAAGCAACTAAGCGTTTGGCACCACAATTAGCTCCCACGAATGCACAAAACTGTGTTCCTGAAAAGAAACCAAAAATATAGAAGCAATAGCTACAAACTATTAAAAAATCATGCCTAGAAACTTTGAACTACCAATGAAGCTGGAAACAAGCCAAATGAGGGGTTGAGGAGACAGCAACTTGATGGCTCAACCATCTTGAGCAGGTCATCTAACAATTGCTCCACTTTTTTTTTTTTTTTGTTCAATCCTCACAATCATTATATGTATTTTTGAGTGTGATGCCACTTAAATCTGGGTCTTCTACTTTAGATTTCCCATTGCGTTGCTAGTTGAATTAGAAATGTGGGACAATTATTCCACTTCTAGTTGTATAGCCTCTAGTATGTAGCAATGAATGTTACAATATAAGGCCACGAAAGGCCCCATGATTGTATTGTTCTCCAACCTTGGTTGTATTTATTTTGTTCTTCTTCAACCTAACGTACCCAATAAATTGTCTATTTTTTTTCCTTTTTGTGATATGAAATTGAATAGAGATACAATGGATGTCAGGGATCAAATTTCAAATCGACCATGTGTATCTTGTCCTATCAACTTTTGCAAAAATATTTTGTTTTGTTCCCCATGCAAAACTCAAATGAACCATAGTACACCATTCTTTACAACACATGCTTACTGAGTTAATTGAGTTCAATTATTCTCCCCCTGACACTTAATCAACTTTTGAGGAATTTGTTCCAACATATGTTGATTATGAATTTGCACCAGTTCTACTAATTTGTCATTCCAAGTGCCTACCTTTCCATCTGAATGGTTGTTGTCGTTTTTTTATTTTTATTTTTTGCCATTGTTAATTTGCAAGAACATCATCGTTATTGTCAAGCTACAAGTAACCCTTTTGGCAGCAAGCGATGCAAGAAGAAATTCATGGATTGGAAAAAACTCACACTTGGGAATTGGTTGATATTTCTTTGGAAAACTCCGATTGGATGGAATTGGATTTAAAAAATTAAAACAAAGTGTTATTTTTCATATCTGATCATTTAAGGTTTTGAGCCTCACAGATTTGCATATTTTTTAGATCTCCTAGTAATAACTATAAGGAAAACTCCAGGATGACCATGAATTGTTAGAGTCCGTCAATTAATCTATACCGTCGATCAATTTATAGGGTTTCTTAAATCGTGTGGGTCTCTTATCAATCCACAATACAGTGAAATACTCACGATCTTAACTATAAACCCTATAAACCCTTAATTGCTCAGTCAAGGCTTTGGCTGGTGATATTTGACTATGATTTACTTGTCTTCAAAGGTTTTGAAATAAATGTTGGATAACAATTAATGTAGGGAGAAGAGTAGATTCTAAACCAATTTTGACAGCTATTTTGTGAGCATCCAAATTGCTACCTTGTGAGCATCCAAATTGAAATTTACATTTTCAATCAACTAAAAGGTCCATCAAAACCAAAGTTCCAACGCAACCAATACATAAGAAACTACGCATTTGCCACCACAATTAGCTTCCCGCAAAAGCATACAATATATAGTGTTCTTAGTTTTTTTATGGCAGAACAACAGTTTTCAAATGAAATTGGTTCATACAAAATAATGTACAAATAAAAATAAATCATTTTGAATTAAGTTAATTTAAGTTGAAGCCAATTGGCTAGTGGCGAGTGTGATGTATGTAGCAATGAATGTTAGAGATTCAAGGCTTCAGAAGACACCTTGCTCACATTTCTATCCGCAATATATGCTTAACTAACTCCTCAACCAAATTTCTGTCTACAAAATATGCTCAAAAAATTGTAGCAGTAGCATATGACTAATAATAATAGAAATAATAGTAATAATAATAGTTCAATAAATAGCATGCACATGGTAGGAGTAGATAATCATAAAAAAAAAAAGTTAGTTAGACATATGGATTAGGGTACCCAAACCTTGTACATCTTTAAATCAAATTTAGGAATGCAAGAGATGATAGGTCAGTCCTCCTCATCGCAATGCTCTTCCACTAAGGAGCTATTACGGTATTGCCCTCAACCTGGGACAATTCATAATAATTAATCATGCAAATTACAATTTGCTTTTTGAAGTTTAGGTAATATTACACTTCAGCCCCTCCTATTTTAGAAATATAATGCCTTATACTTCAAACTCTTAAGAAAAAATGTTTTACATTTACAAAAAGAAAAATCTCACAGTTTAAATGTTTGTTAAATGTAAAAAAAGTACCATAAAAAATTGAAATTACTAAATATGATTATTGTATAGTTTAAATTAAGATTTTAGAAGTTATTGGAGGGTCGTGTAAAAATACAGGGGCAAAGTTTATATTTCTAAAATAGGATGGGGTAAAGTATAATATCACATAAACCTCAAAGGGCAAATTGCAATTAACCCTAACTAATTGTCTAGGATGAGAAAGGATGACTGTGGGATGCTCCTTTACCAACATCCCACTCTTCCCACTCCCCCATCGTTGTAAAAAATAGTAGCTCTAAATTAGGGAAAGCAAATTGTTGCATTTCCAGTCTAGATATTTCCATATATTAAGCTCCCACTTTTTCCAATCTTGGTAAACTAGATATGGATAGTTCATTGAGGNGGCATCTCCTCCAACTCTTTACAATCTCTTAGTTTATAGGTTTTTAGGTTTTTCAATGTTGTTGACAACTAAGCAAGAAAGTAAAATAGGCTGTTGTAAGACTGTATCTTTAGCATATCTAAGTGGGGAGGTGGCCTCAAGGCCTTCATTACTCATTTTTCCTTTTCATTCATCACTTTCAAGCCCAATTTCATCTTCTAATTTTGTTGCACTGCTCTCATTCTTTATCACCAATGTTCCCCAATCCTCTTACCTTAATCTCTATATTTCTATGCTCAACAAGTTCCCCAATACTACAAAGCTAGCAGCATTCTTTTTCCTAAGCCACGCCACAAACACATCTACTCCCTTTGTTCCATTTGTTGGGTTTCGGGAGCCAAACAGCGCAGCGGAATTTAACCGAAACCCTCCAGGATCCAAGTGAAACAGGGTAAACCGGGTGTTTGAAAATT
>KK902932.1:5186-31184 GCA_000696445.1 Aquilaria agallochum | reverse complement strand
TGGTTTCTTGAAGTTTTTTGGTTTTTAAAAATGAGATTTTTATTAACGATCAAAGAGATACAAAGTGTCCAAATTAATAAGGGCTGGAAGAGAAGATGAATGACATAAATGTCCAATTCATATAGTTCATCTCCTTTTTACGCCCAGTAGTTATTCGCACACACCTGGACCCCTGAATAGCATTAACAAGCTCAAGGCAATCAGACTCGTTACTTGGACCTTGCATTGTTTAGTTTCAAGTTTTAACAGCTAGAAGCAATTAGATATGACAACTAGTTTATATACCAAGTGTTGTCATAGGAATAAAAAAAATTACAACACATATTAATAATTATGTTCCTGATTGAGAACAAATAAAAAAATTAAGAAGTTTTAAAAATGTTAGAAAAGATAGTTTATTGTGCCTAAAGTGATATTGAAAAATTTTACTTCAAATAAGGTGTCCTGGCGACCTAAAATACTGATAAGTGTGCACTTAAATAAACAATCATATATATGGTTGTTTTGAAACATTTTCACTATCGTACTTTGTTGACATATCAGTCATCAAATTTATATTACTGCAAAAAAATATATCACATCTACAATATTAGACTTATTTCATATTTGAAAAAAGAAATAATAGCATGATTTATACCTATTTAAGAATCTTGCATCCGTTGTATTTTCATTTGGAGATTTTGCTAATTGATATATGAGGTGACAATGAAACTTTGACTTGCAAATAGTGCATGAATTCTAATTGTTGCGACAATGTAGATATCATTACCTGTCAATATTATTTTCAATCTACATACAGTATTTCTGCTACTCGAGTTTCTTGATTAGGAAATATAGTAGTGGATGTAGACTATAATGATAAATTGACAACTGTACTATGAGAATAATTGGAATTAAGTAATAGTTAAAAATCACTACTGAAAAAGGTAAAACAATTTTTAACACATTATTGAAATTGTGGGAAAATAATCTCGTGTATAATAGGTTAGAGTTTAATACCCAATAGAATGACTTTGTTTCAATATCACATTGTTATGAGCTTTGTTTTCACAAAAGGTCCTTTTAACCCTACCAAGAAGTCTTGTAAGGGGAAAATGCCGAAAAAAATCAAATGAAAATCTACATTAGTAATTTAAAAATCAAAACAAAGTTGTTATAAAAAAGGCATATATATTATGTAAGATGATTCCATACGAGTAAAATAGGCTGAAAAAATAGCTGAGACTCATATGCATAGTTAATGGATTGGATTTTTTAACCCTAAATCCAAAATAAATATTTGGCTAAGTTACACAAATTGCCCTTAAAATATACCTATTTTTCCTATATATTTACTTTCAAATTATAGAACGTTGTAAAATAAGATTAAAATAACATTTTGTAGCAAATATACCCATCCTTTTCTTATCTCCTTCAGTGTTGATGGAACTTTAAGGGTAAAATATAAAATGAGCCCCTGAATGTGAGCAAAATTGACACAAAACCCCTAAACATAAATTTGAGACACAATACCCTTTATATTCAGGAAACCTTAAAATAGAATGGAAAATAGAAAAAACACTAAAGATTTAACATGCCCATAAAAATTTAATTATATAATCCCTTCAAATAATTATAGAGAATATTTCAGATTTTAAAAACAATAATTTGATATACTTATCTATTTTTTTCAACTTAAACCTTAAATAGCAAAAAAAAACCAAAAAGTAGAATGAAAAACTACCAATTGGACATGCCCATCCCAAATTAAAGCATCCAATCCATTCAAATAATTATGAAGACTATTATAGATTTGAAATAAATATAATTTTATACATATATCTATTTTTTCAACTGAAAGCATAAAATATAAAAAAAAACTAAACAATAAAATGGGGAAAACAAAAAAAATTACCAATTCAACATGCCCATCCAAAATTAAAGGATCCAATGCATTCAAGTAATTATGGATACTATTCTAAATTTCAAATAAATAGAATTTGACACACTTATCTATTTTTTTTCAACCTAAACAATAAAATGGGGAAAACATAAAAATAATAAAAAAAATAAGAAAAAAATAATTCAACATGCCCATCCAACATTAAAGGATCCAAAACCTTAAAATAATTACTTATACCATTTTATATTCCAAAAAAAAAACTTTGCCGCACTTATCTATTTTTTCAACTTAAACCTTAAATAGCAAACAAAATGAAAAATAGAATTAAAAATTAAAAAAACACACCAATTCAACATTCCTATCACAAATTAAAGAATATATAATTATTTTAAGGTATTAGATGCGTTGATTTTGGATGCACATGTTGTATTGGTAATTTTTAAATTTTCATTCTATTTTCTAGTTCTTTTTGCTATTTTATACTTTGAGTAAAAAAAATGATAAGCAGGTCAAATTATATTCATTGACATCTAGAATATTATAAATAATTATTTCAAGGGATTTATGTATTAATTTTGGATGGGCATGTCAAATTTGTATTTTTTTATTTTTCATTTTATTTTTTAGTCTTTTTATACTATAATGGTTTAAGTTGAAAAAAAATATAGTGTGCCAATTCCAACTTAAATAGTACTATATTTGTGAAATTTTTTGGTGTTCGTCTTTTCCCTTAGAAAATCCTAAGAGTTCTTTATTAATAGTAATATTATCATTTATTATAGATTGCATTTATTGTTTCTAGAAAAAAGGGAAATATCAATATTCCAAATTTCTAAAAAATTCTTGTCATTTCATCTCTAACATGAGCCAAAATTTGAATTGAAAATGAGGGGAAAAAAGGAGCCAAAAATTCGAATTCATGATGAAAAATTTAATCAAAACATGTGCCACAAGTAATAGGTGGAGAAATATTGGTTTACGAATTGTTAGATTGAAATGTGATAATATATAGAAGAAAAAATATAAAAAATAAATTAGTTTCTAAAATATCTTGATTAATATTTGTGAAGTGGAAAGACACATTATCTTCCATGTTAAAGATTCATTAAAAAATCAATTTACAATTAAAAGTTTTGAGTTTATTTTTTTTTAAATGACATAGAACAAATGAAAGGATTTTTTTTTAATGAATAAATGGGTAGTTTGATCAAAATTACTTTATCTATTGATTTCAACTTTCTTTCTTCACCCTTGTTTCATTTTAGTAATTTGATTCTTTTGCTTTCTTTATGTAACAATTAACTGGAAATTAAATGAAAGAAATTGAGACTTAAATGGAAATATAATCAAATGTTGATTATTCAGTTCCTGTGGTTGACTTTTTATTTATTTATTAATTTCCCTCTTCTATTCATCCGTAAAAATGGAAAATTAATGAATTTTTTTATTTCTCATCAATTTTTCACTTAATGAAGTTTATTATTTTTTTCTTTGCATATTTGTATTCATTGTTAGTATTACTTATATCCTTAAATAATTTTTTGGTTGGATAATTTTATTAAATTTATCAATGGAAAATGGATCTTCTTACAATAACTATGTTTTTTTTTTGTTTTCCAAAATGCACTTTAAATTGAAACATAAAAATAACACATTTTTATTAGAATTGTTAATTTTATCCAAAAAAAAAAATAGTACTATTAATTATTGCTTGATAATATAATTTTACTAAAATATTTATTGTTATTTTATAATATAGTTGGTTAGTAAAATCTCAATCACTAATCATGTCCCAAAACATTCTTAAAAGTTATTCTTCATTACTGCATGTTTATCATAAATTTTTTTATTAAAATAGTAAAATAACTAAGTCGATAATGCCTTAGTGAATATACATACGCACAAAATGTGTGTCTTTTGTGTAGTAACATGATTTTTAGGAGTTGTCACCAATCAATTTCACCTAGGATGATTGGATACTTATTATGGTCTATGAGAGATTCTAAGATCGTGAGTCGGTTATGCTAAAATAACCTTATTAAAGCGCTAAAAAATTGGTACAATGGGGTTTTGTTTTATCTTTTTCTAATTCTTTATTTCTTGACCTAATCTTTAATTGAGAGTGATTTTTATGAATTTTATTTAATTTAATTTCAAACCATGAATCTTATCAGACCAACCAGATATGGAATCCTAGATGTGATTAAAATCTCGAGACTTTATCAAATACACCAAGAATTTGAAAGGAACATCTTGTTCTAAACCGTGGGTTTTACCGGACCAATCGGGTTCGAACGAATAATCTGTCTTAGGATTTTATCAAATCACTAAGAACGGATTCCCAAAAATTTAAATGTTGTTTAACCTATAATTTGTGCACATTAGATGCATTATGAGAATTAACATTAAACTATTCTAAAAAAAAATAAACACACCAAATCAAAATCCCATGTTGTTCTCCTATTTCAATTTAATGACTATATTCAATTCAAAGCCAATCAACAATAACCAAGAAGACAAAGAAAACAACAAACAATAAAAGTTTGCTGTCAGTGACTAATCTGGAAAACAAAAGAAACAAAGGTTAGTGACCTAGGTGAACAAAATAAAAAGATCAGGGGGCTAAACAGTGGTTATATATATCCATATATATATAAGATTGCTGGGTCGGGTCGCGACTTTGGCAAGCGGTAGCAGCTGGGGAGACCACAAGCCGATGCGGGAAGGCCTCCGGAGACGGCGGTGCTAGGTCGGACCACAAAAGGGGGCANGGAGGAAGGTGAAGCGTTCGGGAGGGAATAAGGAAGATGGAGCGTCGGTGGAGAGAGGGAGACGGGGGTTGCGGTGGCCTGGGAAAGAGGTAAGGGTTTTTCCGGGAGGGGCTGCAAGAAACCAGGGACTTGAGGTTGCCGTTTTACCTTTCTCGATGGGAGCTTAAGCGTTTCGTATTTTCTGCTCCCCATTTCATCAATTAATGGCCCATACTTATACTAAGAGTGGCTAGCCGAGATTAGCTAGGTTTTATAGAGTTTAAACTTGATCCAAATTCAATTTGAGGAGATTAGGATATAATCTGGTAAAGTATCAGTTTAAGTCCAACAAAACTCTCAAGCTGCTGATATTGCCCCAAATTCTGTGCGAATTTCAATTTAACCCAAAGCTTTAAGGATTTGCCAATTGAGCCCAAAGCTTCCTAAAATTTTCCAGATTTCCTTAAAACTTCAGGATCTCAACAAATTTGCCCCCAAACTCTCCATTTCTGATAAATTTAACTCAAACTTTCCAATTTTCCCCTAAAATCCTCTAAAAATTTGTAGCTTTTCCCCAAACTTTCCCGTTTTCCCTAAATTGACCTTACAAGACCTTTAGGACTCCAAATTAGTGCCTAAACTAAATTAACTCCTATTTCTACCCTAGATGGTCACTTAGACCAAAATAATAATGTAACCTAAATGTGACTAGACCAACTAACTATGCAAAACCTTAAAATGCCAAAAATGACCCAAACTCCTAGCAAATGACCAAATAGTTCCTAAAAATAAAAATGCCCCCTAAACAAATTTTCCTAACCTAAAATTTAAGCAAAAGTTAGTGCCCGGACAAAATTGGGTGTCAACATTTTGTATAATAGGAATGACAATTATTTTCAAAAAATTTGAGGTGTGTAAAAATATTGAATATTACCTTATATTTTTTTAAACAAGTATTGTATAATTGACCGAATAACAAATTTCCATAAAAAGCATTGTTGATGTTTTGTGAACTATAAACACATTCTAAAAAGAAAAACTTGTGAATTTTAGATCAAAGGTCAAACCTCAGTCAAAATTAAGAAGGACATCTAAGCGACATTTATGAATTTATATTTTCATTTTAGGCGAATTTTATCTTTTGTGAGACAAATATGAGGTATCACTTAATTGGACTCTAAGGATTGATGCAATTACAAAAATCTCCTTTATTTTCCCTTTATAATAATATAATAGATATAATAAATAAGGATGTCGTAGAAGATAAAATAAAAAAAAACTATGATCATTCTAAATTTCAATAGTAAAAAGAAAGGCCTAGATTTATGCATTTGAATTGATATAGTTGATAGAGTTTTTGGGAAGTTGAATAATATAATTTGCCTTCACTTTAATTGTTTTAACGTTAGCATCAAGTGGACAGGTTGGCTTGGTGGAAATGCATTTTCTTTTTGCACCATCTTAAATCCTAGATTCACCATGATTTTGGTTATCTTCATGCATGTCATTGTCATCCATAGTATATTTCCTACAAATAGAATTTAACACATAAAAACATCCATGTCATGGCAACTGACTAATAAAAGAAATACACCATGTATGAGGAAAAAAAGAAGAATCGAAATTTTGAAGGGAGAAACTAAATGTAAGTTATCTTTGTGTAAGTTTTATGTGTTTAACATGTGGTAAATATAGAGGCAAATTTTAAAGGAAATTTTTAGTTTCCAAAATTCGTGTTTATGTAAATGCGCAGTATATAATTAAGTTGACAATATGATATCATGTATTCAATTTTTCCCTGATTATCTACTCAATTAATAAACATGAAATCATGAATCTGTGCTGAAATTGCTATACTCATAAATGGATTGTAAGTAATTGAACAATAATATTTCCGCATAATAATTATATAATAATATTTTAATAATAAATATTAAATCATGGATTTGTGCTCAATTAACAAATATGCTATCATATATTCGATTCTTCCCTGATTATGTGCTGAATTAACAAACATGAAATTATAGAACTGCGCTAAAATTGCTATACTCATAAATGGATAGTAAGTAATTAATTCTAGTTTTACTTCTTATTAACTTGCCACAGATAATTTCAAACATTTATAATTTTTCCGCATAATAATTTTATAATAATATTTTAGTAATAAACATTAAATCATGGATTTGTGATCAATTAACAAATATGCTTTCATGTATTCGATTATCCCCTGATTATGTAATTGCACAACCCTTACAATTTGATTATAATTGGTCTACTTAAATTCATCTGGAACTTGTGCCAAATTTTTTAATAACTTAATCTCCGTGATTTTTGTCATTCGACTAATGTTACAATATTTAATATATTTTAAGCATTACATAATTATCTTTTTGCATCTCATTCCTTTATTATTATTATTATACTAATTAATAAGTTGCTTAAACCAATTCGAACAGAATTTATTGTTCCGTTTTTTTAAATAAAGGATGATTTCGGAATTCTAGTTTTTCTGCCCGCATATATAGCTGAATCAAAAGAAAAAAAAAAAAAGGAAAATTGGACACATGTCAATTAGAGAAGGTGGCAATTAAAGAAAAGACTAAAATCTCTCTAAAAATTGTACTACTTTATATATATATATATATATATATATAATAATTAGATTGGGTGAGTCGGGTCAGGTTATTCAAGTTCGAATTTAATAGGATTAGCATGAATTCGGGTCCAAATTGGGGTTATATGGGTTCGGGTTAAGTAAATTCCGGATTCAGGCTGGGTTAAGCCGAGCTTATTTGGGTTTGAATTCAAAATAAGCTCGGTCAATTTCAGTCTCGGATAATTTCAAGTCAAGTTATTCATGCTTTCGGTTAGATTCGGGTTAGCAGTCATATTTACTCAGGTTACTAGTGCATAAGCTAAAATAACTTACTTGATTTAAGTTTTTTACTATTTTTTTTAATTCAAATTAAAGAATTCTACTTTTTATGCGATTTAATTTAGGTTAATTTACCTTCTTCTAGTATGTTTAACTAAAAATTCATAAAAATTTACTTAATTATGTTTCGATGAATATCCTATAATTTCCAACTTTTACTACAAATTTTTACAAAATGTAACTCTAGTTCATTATTGTCTATTAGTGACTAAATTGTGAAATTTAAAAACTCTTTGGTGAAAAATGCAAAATTTGTAAAGCTTAAGGACCCATCTTGTAATTATTATATGTAACAAAAATGAAACTTTTCAAAACTTAGGTACTGTATTTCACTACATTTAAAAGCTTATGGACCAATGATGTAATTTTTTACATTTGCCTACCAAAATCTTTAAATTTACTAAATATGCAAGTTATTTGTTTTGAAAGAACTCAAATATGAGACTTACTAAATATGAAAGTCTCAAATAGGAGTTTGCAAATATGGATATTTCCAAAAAATTGAAGTTACTAAATAGGATATACTCCACTGGTCGTCCTTAAACTATATTCAGTGTTATTGCTTATTTGTCCCTAAACTATCAAATGTTGCTTTAATTGTCCATAAACTATATTCAACGTTGCTTAATTGTCCTACTGTCATTCACAGCCATTAAGGATGGACTGAAAATAATGTGGCTACTGCTGTTGCATGGAAAAATGATGTGGTAGCTGATGTGATATCATTTTTCCATCCATCTTTAACGTTATTATAGACGGCAAGATGATTAAGCAACACTGAATATAGTTTAGGGACGATTAAGCAATATTTGATAGTTTAGGGACAAATAAGTAACATTGGGTATAGTTTAAGAATGACCGGTGGAATTTACCATACAAAATATTGAATCTCTCAACTAAGAAACGCTTGCTTATGGCCAAGTAACAGTGAAATATAACTTACCCTTCTCACAAATTGATTTGGCAAACCTAATACTTCCATCCTGAACATCTTGATCTCCAAAACACCTTATAAACCCGCTCATGTAATCAATAACCCTCATTTGATTAGCCCCTACATTACATAGAGTGATTGAAGGGGAGTCTCTCAACAAGAGCAAGACCTTGAAGTCAAGGTTTGGAGGTGAGTCAGACAGGGCACAATTCGGGTCTTCCTATTCGATATGTAAAGAATGTAATGTAATCTTATCTAATGTCAAAGAATTCTAAGGGGAAAAAAATCTCTGCCAAGTCAGCCATCAGAGAAAAGTCACCAACCAAAAGCAAAGGCAATCCAAAGACATTATCTTTCCAAACCCAGAAGGTAAAGACGATGAAACATGACTTGATTTCGAAATGAGACGAGTGTTTGATCTGCCATATCCTCGTTAGGCTTGTAGACAAGAAATGGATGAATTCCCAGCCATGGTGGCTTTTTGGCAGTAGTTTCCATTATTGAGGTAGATGAAATTGGAAGCATACGATGAAGGAAATTAGGGTTCCCAAATCTCACTTTTTTAAGAATTAGAGGTACGGGTTCCAAGTTAAACTTCAATTTTCTAACATTGACATTTTATTTGATAACTAGAATCATCATAAAGGTATTAGGAAAATCATTAGAGCAAGAGAGCAGTATAAGAGTGAGCCAAGAGGTACGCTGTCGAGGTACAATCACCAACAAACAACGTTTTAGGATCTCTATTGAAGACACTAGGTCTTGGACTAGACTTACAAAAGGAGGACAAAGCATCATTTTCCCCTTTAATGCTACCAACACTTGAGAGCAATCTGAAAGAATAGTGATATTATGTAGAGAGAGTCAAATTCTTTCTGAAGATAAGGATTGAGCATCAAAATAAGTGCTTTGGAAGACAAGCTCAACCCTACCCAACCAGATAACCCATGAAGAGGAGACCAGAAAAGGGAGCCATTCCACTTGCCATTTCATCTTAGAAGCGAGCAGATTTAAGAGCCAAGATTCAAATGAATGGATGCTTAAGGGTAAAGGATTTGTGCAAAAGGTACCCCATATCTTGATGGAACTATGGCATCCCCAAAACAGATGAAGAGAGGACTCCTAAAAGTTGCACTACAAACATTGGGGATTGACATGGGCTTCATAAGTAGCTAGATTAGCCGCTGTTGGAAGAGCATTCCTCAAGAATTTCCATAGGAAAGCCTTGAGTGTTTAAGGGAGACTTTGAAGCCCAGAGCCACTTGAGCATAAGGAAGAAACTAGGGTCCAGAAAGAGGTTACTACTTTACAGCAATGGATAATAAGCAGCCTGGTTTAGGGATTGGAGTGCATAACCTTTCTTAGAGAAGTAATGATCATTCAAATTCCCATCCCAATTAACAAAATCAGATTTTGAAGTTGACGATAGAGGAGGGAGGCTAAGGATAAGTTGAGAGATTTGATTCAGCAAAAGGCGATGAGTTTATCCAAATCTTAGTCTCCTCTTTCGTGGGTTCGTCGAGATCTTCTCACTTTAACTAGAAATGTCTTTGTCTGAGTTCGAGCAATAAAAGGACCTCTTTGGTAGCGAAGATCACTAGGCCTTTCCAATAAAAGAAGAAAATTAATCAAACAATTTAACATTAATGCACAAACATTTTAAAATTAACTAGTACTAACCAAGCACTATTAATGATGGCTACAATAAACACCCAATCGCTAATTCTAGAATGCTTGATGTTTGGAGTAAGTGATTGCAAATCACATGAAAATTTTCTCTTGAACATTGCCATTACAATATCTTGAAATGATGGTATAAGAGAGGAAGAGTGTTGAATGGATTCAGCTCCTTGAATCTTATTGCTGACTTGAGCACCGGAAGATTTTCGCTGTAAAACAAACCAAAAGCACTTGGAAGTTCACATTTTTTGCAGGATATGCCCACACAAGGGAAACTGGTTGACTTAACTACCCCTACTATTGTCGACATTCCAAGTCCTTTGTAAGAATTGCATCTTTTTGTGTTTCTTCGGATACTGTTTGAAATACTATTTCTCAACTTCATTCACTTTTTGGCAAACTGAAATCCTAGATGAAGGACCAATTTGTTCCCTGAAACACATGTTTAAGATACAGGTCCAGTCCAGTCACACTTGATTACTAGAACCAGGATCATATCAGATTGGATGTTTCTGATTTGTTTAAAGGATTGTACGCTAACACCCATTGAGCTCTATAGCTGCTGAGAAATTTCAAGTCAAATGATTGTACGCTAACACCCATTGTGACCATATAAGCTTAGCTAAGCTCACAGGCAGAAATAAAAGAGATTAATCAATACTATTTTAGCACATTAGCTTGTAAGTTTCAAATGCGCAATAACTCCTGGTCTTTATAGTGAGACTGTAATGGGGTATATATCTACTGTGTGCTGGCCGATTTGCGGCACGAAAATGGAAAAAGCTGGTAGTTTGAGATAAAAATGGATTCAATTAGAAAGAATTTGGCTGATTACAGGTAAGAACTGGAGGGGCAAATTTAAATGTGGTCCAACCATTGACCTCTAAATCTTCTAAAATGAATTTGGGAACCTATATTATAATGCATTTCAATTCTTGAACGAGAGAGACAGACAATAACATTAAAGGTATTTTTCTCATCAAGTGAACAACATCCTTCTCTAATTTATTAACTGCACCATTCTACCAGCCACTCTGATGATCAACTGCTGAAACACTGAAACGCATGTTCTTTGTCCATGGATGCTTGCATTCCTCATTATACCAGCCAGAATCCCAGATCAAAATGCAGTTGTTGCATTAGTTATGCCGTTTTGCGAGGGTTGAACTAAACTCTAGCTGAAAATTTATGGACCAAGTTCCACTAACTTAACCAGCAAAAGAGACCAAAACCCTTGCTTCCAAAGCTATGGAATGTGGAACAATCTAGGTCCAGATGGGATCTATCCAACAAGATTGTAGCCGCTCTCTAGTATCATAGACATCTATCTCAAAATCCTTGCTCTCAAAAGTGTGGAACCTTTCTGTGGCAAGAGCATAAAACACAATGCTTTGGCCACAAAACCTAGGGAAGTAAACCTTGCTTTCCATTCCAGGGACACTTGCAATCATTGACAAGGATGATGAATTACTAACATATATCATATGCTTTCCAAGATCCCGAACTCTGCTCCATTTTGAGGTGAACTGGTCCCACCTGTAAACTCGAACACGTTTCAGAAAATAACTTGCAAATGCAGCTACGAGTTTCCCTTCGCATTCCAACAAAAACGTTTGACTATAGGAAGAGAGCATTTGGCAGGTTTGTGAACTTCCCAAGCAAAACTATTTCTTACTGGTCGAAGAACTCCCAAATATCCATCCTCAACAGAAAATGAAAAGCACCATTGTGAAACATAGGGCTATTGTCACAGAAGGAAAAGCCGGTGTCATCAGCAAACCGGTAGTAGCTACATTCTTGGCCCCCAGATTGTGCAAATGTAACAAATACTTCATCAATACACCTAAGAGCTGTAACAATCGAATAATTAGAGGTTGGGCTTGATGAGAACCCTGCACAGCAGGTCTCAAACTCCTCAACTTGAGTCTGTGTGAAGGGTAAAAGTTTCCTTGCAAAGGGGTTGAAAAAGTACACACCATCCAAACCATGCCCAGACATTAACAGATAACCATCCTTTGAGTAGGTAATTACACATCCTGACAATTGTGGTGGTAAGGTTATCAGATACTTATCACCGCGAATAGGGTCAATAAAGGCTGCTAAGTTTCCTGGCTCAAGGAACACAAGCAAGGGTGATGGCAAACCACCACTGTTTAATGTACTAAAAAATGATTCTTTGAACTTGTCCAGAGGGGATACTGATCGACAAGTTCTACAAGTAGCACGAAACTGCAAATAGTCAATCGGAGAAAGATAATGACCAAGTGATTGCGCAACATCTGCTCTGAGGTCACAGTTTTTCATTTTTTCAACATCTGCCTCTCCCAGTAAGATGCTGTTCCACTGGCTTTCCTTTCCTCTGGCATGTACATTGACGAGCCATTGTTTGTAAACAATTTTGCCATTCTTGATTTCCTCTGACTGATTAATTAATCTTTCATCACACATAATCCAGAAGGGTGACGAGTATGGCAAGTCTTCATCAATTACAGGCCGATGAACAGTAAGGGTTACATCACCAATGTCATATTCATATACATGTACATCATGATTATTTACGAAGAAATACACACAATTTCCTTTAATTCCAGGCACAGAAGCTCGACAGCAGAAGGGACCATTATCCACCAGAAAGAAAGCCAAATGTGGTACATTTTCCACTTCACCCATCTCATTTCCGGGAGATCAAACCTTTGAACTTCAATAGCAATCACTTCATCATCATCCACACCAAAGTGTACAAAAACTGAATAGATCACTCCATCCAATTCTACAACTTTTTCCAGAAAATGAGAGGTAGCATACGGGGGAATTACTGGGTGGTCAACATCCAACAGTCTATCACAACGCTATCAGAGTCAAATCCCTCAATTACTGGGTAGCCAATTGGTTCGCCAAGCCTAATAAATCCCTCCTCGATATCTTCATCTCCAAAACACCTTAAGAACTCGAGAGTATAATCGATTACCCTCCATTGACGAGAACCAACATGACATAGAGTGATCAACGGAGAGATTCTCGAGAGAAGCAAGACCTTGAAATCAGGGGTCTGAGGTGAGCCAAACAAGACACAATCCAGGCCTTGCTCGTCAATGCGCAGATAGGGTAAGCGAATCTTGGCTAACATCAAAGAGTTCCAGAGAAAAAAGGCACCACCCGAAGAGCTATCAGAGAAAAGGCACCAACCTGAAGAAGAAGCAGCCCAGAAATGTTTCTGCTGCAGCTCCGGAATTTGCAGAAGATGAGAACTGACTTGATCCGAAAACGAGATGATTTTGTGATCTTCCATATCTTCGCCGTGCATGTAGACAAGGAATGGACGGCTTCCCGGTGACGGCGGCGGCTTTTCGTCGGTGGTTCCCATGACTGACTCAGACGGTCAACAGAGGCAAACTGGCGAATTTGAATTGGGGTTTATGGCCTCTTTTTACTTTTTCTACTTTATTTGACTTCGATTTTCAAAAAGAGGCAAGTGAAATAGAACCAAGCCGCTATATTATAGTATTGGTACCCCGATTTTTCATAAGAGGCAATTAATGAAATATTATCTTTTTTTGATAAATGTGAAATATAAAAAAAAAAAAGAGCCAATTGTAGTGTTTTTTTCAGTTGTCCCATTGGTTTTTTTTTTTGTATTTTTTCAAGTTTCCTATTGGTTATTTCTTGTTTTTTCATTCTCAACAGTGTAAATGCATTTTATGGATATTTTAAGAAAAACTATTGCAAGAGAAATAAATTTATTAAAGTTATACATTTAAAAATGTAAGCAAGAGATTTTTTGCTTCTTTTTTTAAACATAGGAGAGAGGCCAAGAAAATAGAACTATATTACTCCAGTGATATTTAGTTATAGACAAGGTCAAGATATTCTGAAACAATTTCTGAAAATAAACAATATTCGTATTAGTTGGATGTGTGAGAAAAATTGTATATGTAATTGGAATAATACTGCATCTATAAAAATCGCACAAAGATATAAGATACAAAATAATACTATAAGAATAAATGGAATCATTAAATGCGTCTGCTTTGTATAATTTTATTTGAATGTTAATAAAGGTTTTTTTTGCTGGGGTATGGAAACTAATAGAAAAAAAAAATTGAAGTATTTTTTTCAGTGAAGAAAACGTGAAGTCGCTAGCTAGATGTGAGGTCAAACTCAATGCTTCCAAACGTCCTGAGTTTGGCTGCTTTAGGTTCAGTCTTTTTCGTTTGAACTCGTTTGTATTCAGTTACGTGTTATTTCAAGGTTGAGGTTAAGCCGGTTGTAAACATCAAAATTTAATTGGATTAAAAATATTTTAAACTCAATTTAGATTGTCTTGCCCGTTTTAAGGTTTGTGTTTAAAATTTAAAAGTTTATCAATTTTGAAAATTATAAGTTCAGGAAACCCAACTTTTTTTTGAGCCCAAAAGCACGCAGCTGAAGGTCATGAACAAATATTCATTATGTTATCTTAGTCAAAGTCTATTTTTGGTAAATTGGGTTTTCAAGTCCAAAATGACTACAGTCCATGCATACCCATCACTTAGTTTAAATATTTTAAAATATTCTAGAATGTTTCATTAATTATCCTTTTAAATTAAATAAATTGAATAATTAAGGAGAAATAATTGTCATATTTATTTTTTCTTGAGATAAATACAGAGATAAATAAGTGATGATTATCACATGTGGTTTTCTTGAATTAAACCACATATTCTCTACACCTATAAATAGCCCCCCATGGCCAAAAAAAGGGAAAAGAAAAAATTGGAGGAGAACCAGAACCAGGGAAAAGAAAATTTTCTCTAGCTTTTCGAGCCAATCAAGCACAAACGCCAGCGATAGGAGAGATCAAGCCCAAGAAAGATCAAATTCCAGTTTCAATGCCAAATTTAAAGAACATAACGAGGAATGACGAATGGTGCTACATAAAGTTCAAGTTCAAATCTGGCGGAAGCGATAGGGAACGCGAAGGAGTCATTTTTGTGCTGTATTAAGTCAAATT
Source organism: Aquilaria agallochum (assembly GCA_000696445.1). Taxonomy (NCBI): domain Eukaryota; kingdom Viridiplantae; phylum Streptophyta; class Magnoliopsida; order Malvales; family Thymelaeaceae; genus Aquilaria; species Aquilaria agallochum. The sequence continues at coordinate 16,013 of KK902932.1, read as the reverse complement.
CCAAGGAAAGTGGCAAACAATCAGCGGATATTGTCTAAAGCCCTTAAGTCCAAGAAGTACGATGAAAAAAATTTCAAACCAAAAGAATCAACAGGAACCTCAATTCATGTTTGTGTAAGACAAACTCTGGAGTTCGTGTTCGTGAAGAAATCGTTCGTGTTTTCACCAAAAGCTCGAAGCGTTAATCAGAGGATTCTGCACATGAGAAGCACGCTAAAGAGTTGATTCCCAAAAATCTTTGTTTTAAATTTCAATTTTTTAATTGTGCTGCAATTAATTTTAAAATGTAATTTTTACACACGAATTTTGTGCGAACAAATTTTTGGCGACTCCACTGGAGACATTATCTACCTCTCATCTCTTTGCATCAAGGAAGCTTTGAAGAAACTCAAGTGAAGATCATGGAAGCCTGAGGTGTTGTTGTCAACATCGGGTAATCTGCGGCAATAGAAAAGGAAGTCACACTGGTTGTTTGTGCAAAAGCTTATACTGAAGGATCTCAGTTGGCACCTCTGCTAAAGCAATTTTCTTGTAAAAGCAAGAAAGGATGAGTTGCTGTGGAGAAGCAAGAAATTCAACCAATGAAAAGGAGATCCAATTCTTTAAGCCACTCCAACTATTCAAGTAGGAATAAGGAAATGGAAGTTTTTACCGACAAGATAAGGGCTCGCTCATTTTCTAAGACATCAATAAAGAAAGTCATGACAAGTGAGGAATCTAAATCTGGATTTGTGACTTTCCTAAAGAAAAGTTGGGCAAATTACTCTTCATCCTCAGAGTCAAAGTTGCTGGCCTTGGTAGCAGATTCTGGAAATCCTAAGAATCATCTTGAAAAAATGGCATTTTCCATTGAAAGGTTGACGGCAAAAATTGAAGAGAAAGATGCCAAGATTGCATTGTTGATGAGTAAACTAAAAGCTCAAAATTTTCCTAGGGAAGCAACTACAAGTGGCATAAAGCAAGTCGTTGATCCTGTTGCTGAAAAGCTCGAGAACATGAAAAAGTAGCAAAAGCAAAGTCAATATGATCGTATGGTTTTGCAAAGTGCCTTGAATGACACAGCCCAAAGGTTTGTGGTCTCATTGTTTGTGCAGCAACTGCAACACATGATCACGGATACCATTAGCGCTCAATCTGGAGTGGCTCCACAATCATCCTTAGTGTATGCAAAGTCGTACTTAAGGAGGAATGATGAGCTAAGGATGCCGTTAGGCTATCAACCGCCAAAATTCTAACAATTTGATGGCAAGGGCAACCCGAAGCAACATGTAGCTCATTTCATTGGGACCTGCAACAACGCCGGGACCTATGGTGATCTCATGGTGGAACAATTTGTCCGATCATTAAAAGGAGCTGCTTTTGACTGGTACACAGATATCCCTGCCGGATTTATTGATGGATGAGACCAACTTGAAAGAGAGTTTTTATCATGCTTCTATAGCACAAGAAGGATGGTCAACCTCCCGGAATTGACAACAATCAAACAAAAGAAAGACGAGCTAGTGACGGAGTACACAGAGCAATGGAGAACTAACATCTACAACTGCAATGAGCAGATAAGTGAAGCCTCCTCCATTGATATGTGTGCACAAGGGATGCATTGGGGAATACTCTATAGCTTGAAGGAAAATATGCCACATGCGTTGGAAGAACTCGCAACAAGGGCCCATGACTTAGAGATCCAGATTGCAAGGCATGAGAGCTATGTTCCGAACAGTTCCTCTTAAAAAAGAGATGGCAAGAAAGACAAGGAAGAAAAGGTTGTAAAAGCAAAGGAAACTATGGACGTATCTACTACTTTAGTGAAGATCTCAAAAGGAAGCTCAAGTCTTAATACCAAATTTGTGAAGGGCTAACCAGATGTGAAGAAAACATTGACACTCAAGGAACTTGAAGCAAAGCAATACCTATTTGTAGATTCTGATGTGCTAGCAATTTTGGACCAGTTGCTTGAAAGGAATTTGATAGAACTGCCAAACCCAAAGAGATTAGAAAAGGTTAGAAGAGTGGATGACCCCAAGTATTACTGATCCACCGCATCATTGGCCATCTTGTCGAGAAGTGCTTTGTGTTAAAGGATTTTATAGTCCGCATGGAAAAGGAAGGGCATATCAAATTCCATGATTTGGAGGAACCACTAGTTGCCAATGTTACTGACATTTGCTTTGGAGCGGTTTCCCCAAAATTCATGGAAAAACTTGAGGATGAGGTGAAGATCTCTACTCAAGATTTTACAGAAAAGAAAAATACACTTAAAGTACTCACGCAAGGCCCAAAAGATACTGTCCCAATAAAATTTGAAGTCAATGGTGAGGTGACAATTATTTATCCGTACCCTAGGATGCCAAAATACTCTAAGGACCCAAACACTTCAAGCTTCTATGAAGTAATGGTTGATGACTTGGATATATAGGAATCCTCATCTGAGTTAGAAGACGAAGTTAGTAATGGATGGTCGACGTTCATAAGTAAGAAAGAAAAATATGCTTCGACAAGAAGAGTAAGCATCCCAAGTTCTTCAAGAGTATTCAACCCGATGAGCTACCAAGCCGACAAGCCAACTGGGTAGGGAGATTTAACAAGTTTTAGTTCATCAGATGACTAAGATAATGAATGGACAATGGTAAAAGGTCGAAGACGAAGAAGGAACCAACTACCACACTATCTAGAAGCTCCGAAAGACAAAAAGCGGGAAGAGTTAAACAAGCATGACCCTACAAAAATGCATCCCTGAATGCCTAGGAAAGTTCGGAGATCACCACACCCAACAGATATAGAACCACCGCATGTAGTTAGGAGGCTTGATTACTTTCCAAAATCATAATTTACAATACATAAGGTGGTTTATCTCCAACCTAGTAGGATGATGATACCACCCGTTTAGTAGGCTCCTAAAAAAGGATACGCCTTTTATTTGAGATGACACCTACAAAAATGCATTTCAAAGTATAAAGGACTACCAACTCCATCCACCTGTTCTTGCTGCTTTGATTCAAGGAAAGCCTCTAATATTGTACATAGCCGCCCAAGAACACTCACTGGGGGCATTTCTTGCTCAACAAAATGATGAGGGGAAGGAAAATACACTCTACTACTTGAGTCGAAGGCTAGTAAGAGTATAGGCTAACTATTCTGTTATTGAAAAGATCTACCTTACATTGATCTTTGCTATAAAAAAGCTAAGGCATTACATGCTAGCCCACATAGTCTACCTTGTGTCAAAGGCCGATACACTAAAGTACTTGATGTCAAAGCTGGTGCTTTCGGGAAGTTTGGTTAAATGGGCTTTCCTTTTGTCTGAATTTAACATAATGTTCATCTTGCAAAAGGTAATCAAAAGGCAAGCATTGGCAGACTTCTTGGTTGATCACCCAATACTAGCATAATGGGAACTCCTTGAAGACCTACCAGATGAGGAAGTCTCCTTTGCACAAATCATCCCGACCTGGAAGATGTTCTTCGATGGTGCATCTCAGGAACATGGAGTGGAGGCAGGTGCGGTGTTTGTCTCTCCCTACAATGAAGTCATGCCATACTTTTTTAACTTACTTGAGAGGTACTCGAATAATGTAGCACAACACCAAACATTGCTAATTGGATTGAAAGCAGCTATAGACATACAAATATAAGAATTGAAGATCTTTAGGGACTCTAAACTAGTGGTTAATCAACTTATCTAAGAATATGATGTTCAAAAGCCTGAGTTACTTTCTTTATTCAAATATGCAAGGTATTTGTTTGAGCGATTATATCAAGTGCATCCATCATGTTGCTCAGGGGCACAATCGGCATGCCGATGCCTTAGCCAACCTGGCAGCCGTTCTAACAAATTCAACTGAACAAAAAGCCTTGGTCCAAGTACGCAAGAGATGGGTAATACCACAAATGTTAGTTAAGAAAGATAGGTGCAGTCATACTATCTCCATCATTGAACTAAAGGAGGATTAGCAATAATCATTTATTAACTACTTGGAACATGGAAACCTACCTGAAGACCCTCATCGTCGAGCTGATATTTGCCATAGAGCACCAAGGTTTATCCACTTTAAAAAAGTTCTCTATCGTTACTCTATTGAATGAGTCCTCTTCGGATGCCTAAATGATGAAGAAGCTGGCCAAGTTGTAGAATAAGCTCATTTTGAAATTTGTGGAGCTCATCATTCTATGGTGAAGGATAGGGCAAGTTGTTGAATAAGCTCATTTTGAAATTTATGGAGCTCATCATTCTAGACCAAAACTTTACCATCATATCAAAAAGATAGGGCATTATTGGTCAATTATGGTGAAGGATTACATTACCTACGCCAAAAGATGTCAAGTCTGCCAATTCTATGCCAACTTCATTCATCAACCTCTGGAGCCTTTATACCCCGCGGTGCCTTCTTGGCCTTTCGATGCTTGGGGCCTTGACATTGTGGGGCCAATCACTTCTAAGTTATCCACTAGGCACTTATACATCTTTGTCGCCATAGATTATTTCTCAAAATGGGCGAAAGTTGTCCCATTGAAGGAAGTCAAGAAAAAGAATGTAGTGGAATTCATAAAAGTAAATATCATTTACCGATATGGAGTTCCCCGTTATATCATCACCAATAATGGAAAGCTATTCTACAACAAATTGATGGATAAACTTTGTGCCAAGTTCAAGTTGTCCAACATAACTCATCTATGTACAATGTTGCAACAAATGGATTAGCCGTAGCCTTCAATAAGATGCCGTGCAACCTTTTGAAAAAGGTCATCTTGGGATCAAAGAGAGATTAGCATGAGAAAGTTAGAGAAGCCTTTTGGGCATATCAAACTACGCATTGGACCCCTACTTAAGCAACTTCATATTCCTTAGTTTATGGCGTGGAAGCAGTCTTATCGTTGGAGTGCAAAATCCTTTCCTTGAAGATAGCTTTACAGGAAAGATTGACCAACGAGGAAAATGCCAAATTGTGGCTAGAGGAATTGGACACTTTGGACGAGAAAAAACTTAAAGCTTAACAATGCTTAGAGTGCCATCAAGCTTGCATGGCAAAAGCTTTTAATAAGAAGGTATGCCTAAGGACATTTCAAGTTGGAGATTTAGTGTTAGCCATTAGGAGACCAATCATCTTGATGAAGTGTGCTAGAAGAAAGTTTGTGTCAAAGTGGAATGACCCGTATGTGATGACCGAAGTTTACACGAATGGTGCTTACAAGATAATAGACAAAGACGGCTTAAGAATCGGTGCCATCAATGGGAAGCTCTTGAAGAAGTTCTATACATGAAAACTTGGGGGGCATACTTCTTGTCACAAGAGCCTACAATGTATGACAAAACAAAAAAAAAAAGCAAAACAAAACAAAAATGTAATGCTCCTAGCCCGCATGAGTATAAACTGTGCACGGCGAAATCCTCAAAAACAAAAAAATGTAATACTCTTGGCCCGCACGAGTATAAACTGTGAACGGCTAAATCAAAGGAAAGATTTCTTTTGAGATATGTTTTGCTTATCTCTTAGTTCAAGTACATCTTTGTTATTAATGTTGGAAGTGTTATTTGAATGTTGGAATTAAGTAAGTTGATAAGATTCAACAACAAAAGAAAAGTCTTCATTCTATTCCAAAATCCTGCCATAGCCTACCTAATACTAAAAAGGAGAAAAAAAATAAAGCTACATGGAAATAGTGGCCCAACCCCTAGAAAAATGTCTAAAAGTGCCTTCTCAAGTTCCTAGCTTTGTCGATTTATTGCTTCAATCCTAGATCCCTACAAATAAGTGATCTTTGATTTTTTTACGCCTTGCATCCAAGGAAGTAAGGGCTTCAAGAGATTTTTGACTCTCGTTTCAGAATATATCAATTGTAGTTGATAAATCGGCCACGGCTTAGAAATTTTGTCAAAAGCTTAGAAATTTCATACTTCGTGTAATGCTACCAATCTCGTAGTAAAGAAAACCCATTGTTCAAAGCACCATCACCTTCTTTCTTCAAGTAGTCTGTGAGATCACGTTAAATAATCTCTTTAACAACATCTGCTGAAGCAAAAGACTCCTTTGGCATACCTGAAGTACAAGAGATTATTGATGTAATTTGTGAATTTTCCTTCAAAGAAGGAGGCGTTAAGACTGTATCAACAATGGGTGTCTTGCATGGGGAAGCAATGACTTGGCCACTTGACATAACTTCCACTTCATCTTTCTCATTTGAATTATCTTTGATGGGATAATTGGATAAACCATCTAGAGCTCCAATCTTTTCAATTCCATGTGCTAAATCCTTTTTAGAAGGAAGGTGTTGTGATTCTGGTACATCAAGGAAAACTGTAACTAGGAGAATATTAGACATACTAAAACAAAGGAATGAAAAGATTGTGAATTAAAACAGAAGGGGAATACTTACCTATATTAAGAGACTTTGGGGACATGCCAAGGCTGTTCCTTAAGCTTCGATAAGAGGAAGAACATTTGTTGCTCAAAGCTTGCACACTAGGTCCCAGCAAAAGCTGCTGATGAGGTTTCAACTTGATCCTCTTTCCTGTAGGGGCCACTGATGCTCCCGTCGCTAAACACTTCTTCGGATCTAGGTTTTGCTCCTTAACTAAGGTTGGTGAAGCTTTGACAAGATATACCTTGAAGCTCAATTTCTCACTCTTAAACAATGTAGAAACTGGAATTTTTTCCAAAGTAGGGAATACCTCATTTTTCTACCAATTTGTATAGCTCAAGTCAACTTGTAAACTAATCATATAAGAAACCTTAGGGATGTGGAACTTAGCACCAGTGCCAGTCCAAGTCAAAGACAACCACGTGTCATACAAGGAGTCAAGCTGAGAAAGGAGAGTAGTGAGTTTTGGGTTGTTATGAAGCCTCTAAAGAATACTATGCTGCCGAGTGAACCAACAAGGATTGTAGTGCTCCAAGATAAATGTATTGTTCTGACAATATGTTAAGTACCCAGGATGGGGGCTTATCATAAACTCCATTGTATCTTGCCTTATTTTCCTATCATCAGCATGCTCCCTTAGATTCACTGAAGCCGGTATAGAATTCCATGAGAAATCATGAGATAGAAGTCCATCACGTAGCAAAGACCTGCAGTCCGCAGCAGAATCTTCCCAATGTTGATAAGCATTTAAGGTATCACGAATCTGTTGGATCAGTGGACAAGGAAAATCTTTGCTCATAGTGTCGTAAACCCTTCTTGGAAAATGTAAGCCAACCAAAGCGTAAAGGAAATGACCAGAAAATGCTACTTTCACCCTTCCAAGATCACAAGACTCCCCCTCAAGTTGCCCAGTCTCAAAAAGCCATTTATAAATGCATGCCAGAATGGAAGGTACCAAGCTAAAAGTGACTCCTTATGCCATCTTTGATGCAGCTTTAAAAGTTCTAGGTCGTAAGTCATCGTTGAAAGGAAGAACATAGTGGCAAAGCCATAAAGCCAAGTAAGCGGCTAGGGGTGATCAGTATTCGGTTGAAACCGAAAAAACTGAAAAACTGAAAAAATTTTAAAATTCGGTTCGGTTTCGGTTGAAACCGAATAACAAAAATTTTGGTTTCGGTTCGGTTTCGGTTTTAGAGTTCGGTTAATTCGGTAACCGAAATAACCGAAATTTTTTATACCAAATTTTTTTTTATTTGTTTCATGAACAATAATGCTACCAAGTAACCCAAATTAGCTTGAATTCTTATTTTCTTTTTTTCCATGGGCAATGAATCTTCTATATTGAATGGAATTTGAAAAGAAAAACAATATCTTTATCTCATTTCATCTCTTATAGAATTTAATTACTATTTTTTCGGTTAATTTGGTTTAAACCAAACCGAACCGAAATATTTCGGTTCGGTTTGAATTCGGTTTTATGGACTAATTCGGTTATTTCGGTTTCTTAGTATCCAAAATCGAAAACTGAATAAATCGAAAAATTCGGTTCGGTTTGAACCGAACAAACCGAATAATCACCCCTATAAGCGGCAACTTTGAGCTCGTCACGAAATTTTGGAGAAATAGGACACTCAAGTTTGGGGAAAGCCGACAAATCAAATAGGAAATCACAATTCTGGGAAGCCATTATAAATGGTCTTTTGATTTGCGGACTTTTAATACATCGGCCGCTACGATCATACGTCATATGAGTTATCACCTGATATTGTTTAGAGGCAGGAGGATTGGACATAAAATCTTTCACTTTAAACAAAAAATGAATCCAATCAGCATGAGAAAGCCTGTCTTTGTTCTTGCTAAAAGCAATCTCTGAAAAGGCCTTGAAGAAGTACATACACGTTCCTAGCAAGCCATATACAATACGATCCATGAGCTCCGCGTAGCCTAGCACAACCTCTTTATAATACTCTTAGTGGATGGAAACTGGAAAGGCCACTAATCTCACGCAACTCCCAAAGTGACATGCCAATTTCACCTTCTGAAGTGATGAAAGTATTCCTGCTAGGAGACCAAGCCTCAACCAAAGAACGATATGTCCCATTCGGGTTAGTCAAAACACGTGGCTCCAACGACAGAAGCTAAGTCATTAAGTCCCTTCACCCACAACAAACCACAAGTGTCGACTGTCTATTCCCTGAAACCACGCAAGTATTAAATCTCACCTCTTGAATTAAAGGAAAAGCCCCATTTCAGCTAACAACATGAAATAAGCTCTACAAAATGCTGCCTTGGAACGTCATGAACATTCACATGGGATAGGGGAAAACAAAAAGACAGTTGACGACCTGGCAAGATAGTATCTCCAGGAACCATATCCTTCTCTAAGGGATACTCACTAAGTCTGGGCATGCCTGATTCCTTAACGCAGTCTAGGCACTCCATGGCATAAGAACCAACAGAAGGATAGTGAATGATAAGCTTAAATGGACCAGCATCTCCTCTAGAACATGGCTTCACGGTGGCCTTTGGAAGTATTAAATACTTGCCATCTTTAGACTCAACAATCCAGTTAATCTTGACAAGCTAAAAAGCTGGCACAACTTATGAGCGCACCTTTGGGGCAGCCATCTTGTAACAAAATATCCTATTCGAAAAAGAAACTTAATGTAGTAGCAAAAACAATGGTAATCACTCAACAACAAAAGGACTTAAAGTGATCCATAATCCAAAAAAGATGCACAAAGACAAGGCTGAAAAGGTTCGCCTTAAAACCTAAAAGGTTCATTTATGCCATCGGGATCTGGAAAGATAAAAAATCCAAAATCAAAGTTTAGAAATGATCTATACCTAAGCCTTTGGTTCCCCACCACACTCGGAAGTCACGAACTTAAGCAAATCAAGAAATCTTGAAAAAAAAGGGGTTGCACATTGCTTTAGCTGACTTAAAAAAAAAGTAAGAAATAATTAATGGGTACAATTCTACAAAAAAAATCCAAAGAAAAAAAAACTGCTTGGGATGCTTGTAATTACCAGCCTAAAGGCCAACAAAACTTTTTTATCGACAACCACTAATAAGGTACAACGGCAATGGGTGTCTTTTCATAAATAAAAAAAAAAAGAGCAAACAAAATGAGCAAAAGCTTGGAATAAACTCCAACAGCTTTTGTGGTCATGCAAATGAAAAAAACAAGAATGCTTTGACATGAAAAAAAGAACTCACAGGAAATAAATCCTCTGTCGCTGCCGGTTGGAAATTCATACACTTGAAGATAAAATCAATTAAGAAGCATAAGCAAAAGCACATGAGCATGACAAGTCAACTATTAGGAAAAGCAAAAAGCAAGAGCACATGAGCACAACAAGTCAACAAGTATAATGAAACAAAGGTAGCTATAAGCATTAAAAAAACAAAATAAAGGAAAGCCTTCATATGGAGGAAAAAAAAAAAGGACCTGAGGGAAAATGAATGCTTTGTTACAATGAGGCTTAGAAGTTCATGCACTTTAGTCTTGAAGTAGGTTGAAAAGGGCCAGGTTTATTTCGAGTAGCTCGAGCTCGAGCTTGAGATTGGATTTTTTGAGTCAAGCTTTTTTAAGCTTGACCTCGAGATAGGATTTTTTGAATTGAGTTTTTTCGAGCCCAAGCTCAGGCCAAAAAATGAGCTCAAATAAATTTATGGCCGAGTTCGAGCCTTATGGTATTCGGCCCTATAAGCTCATAGGCCTTTCAAGCTCGAGCTCTTTCTGTTTCTAGCAGGCCCAGCACAATAGGTTCTAAAACTAACTTGTAAGTCCCTATTCCCTAACCCTTACTCTCGTCCCTTCGTTCTGCCCTGCCAAGTCCTCAATGACCCACTCATTGTTATGGCGCTTCTAGTGGGAGGCGAAATTGAGGAAGGTAAAGTGTTTTAAATTAAGTTTACAACCTTAATTTAAGTTTACATAGCAAGAATAGAGAAGTTTAGCAAAGTTCACTAAATTCTGAGAAGGATAAAGCACTGAACGAAGTTCAGGAGTAAAATTGTAATTTTGCATCCTAAATAGCCGGGATGGATCCCGAGTATTTTAAAATGAATATTTATAACTTAACTTTCAACCTTAACTCAAACTTGAAAGATAAACAAGAATTTAATCAAGAATCACTAAGTTACAAAGATGGGGGACTTAATTGCATTAAACTGATACCTTGTTTACTTTGGTGCTAAGTAAGGGTTTAAGAAGGGAAAGNCAAATAAATTTATGGCCGAGTTCGAGCCTTATGGTATTCGGCCCTATAAGCTCATAGGCCTTTCAAGCTCGAGCTCTTTCTGTTTCTCACAGGCCCAGCACAATAGGTTCTAAAACTAACTTGTAAGTCCCTATTCCCTAACCCTTACTCCCGTCCCTTCGTTCTGCCCGGCCAAGTCCTCAATGACCCACTCATTGTTATGGCGCTTCTAGTGGGAGGCGAAATTGAGGAAGGTAAAGTGTTTTA
>KK902931.1:15268-33294 GCA_000696445.1 Aquilaria agallochum | reverse complement strand
ATCCTCCCGGCCAGTGCCGCCATACGCCCTGTCGCTGCCACTGAGATGGGCGAACAATTGTCACAAAGAAACAGAACACGGTCAGCCAACCTGTCCTGTTCCACCCAAGCAACCTTACATGGATCGAACTTCAAAATCCTCGTGCCTCCATTTGTCTTCTGGGATCGGCAGACCAGCAGAAGCTCTCCACCAGATTCCAGCAAGCAGTCACCGTAGTGTACAACAAGAGGATCAAACATTTCCCCTGCATCTATCAGCAAGTTCCAGGAATTGTCGGTAGGACAGAAAGCCCCCAAGCTTCCATCCTCGAATAAACAGTACAGCACCTGATGCTGTTCCATATAGACAATGCTTCTCAGCCAGACTTCTTTCTCTTGTCGGAATTTGCACGCTAGCAAATGCTTCTTCCATTTACCATCACCCAGGCGGCATGTCCGGATCACTAGATCTTTGCTGATGCGAGGTTCGTAGTTCGCCCCAAAGACGACGCATTCAGGAGAGTAAGGACTGCAAGAGAAAGTGGCGAACAAAAAACGATTAAGGTAACCGGTTTCCATGGGCGGCAGGTCTAGTATCTTCATCCTCTTCCCACGAGTGAAAGGGCTCCAGAGGAAGTAATAGCGGTCATGGGTGACCCTTCTCACATTTTCCATCAGTAACCAGCCGAGCTTCGATGCCACAGGATGTTGGCCGTAGCAGTCTGGTAATTTCTTCCCACGCGCACAGGCCTTGATCACGCAAGGCTTGTAGTTGCTCAGGTAACGTGACTCGTAGAGCTTGCTCAGGTCTCGGCTCAGAAGCCATGGGGGCTCAGGCTCAGGCGGGTGCAGAAGACTGCTGGATTGGAGGTTCCAGTCCTTGCAAACGGCGGTGAGGCTATGAGCATCGAAGATATCCAAATACTGATTGGCGATGAGTTGGAGTACATCGGCCGGAAGATTTGGCCATTGTGAACTGGATTTGGACGCTCTTCCGGCGGTCTTCTTTGCCGCGGTACTGCTTCTGATGTATTTGCCCTTGGCAACCATCCTTGAATTCAAGTTGAGAATATTCTTTGATTAATAATCTGATACCGGGAACGTATACAAATTCATGTTGCTTGCCCACCAAGATATGATATATTTTTAGGGTTTGGAATTCCAAATTGTCTTGGACTTCCTTGGATTCCTCGGATTAGGAATCCTAGACCCAGTAGGTTTTACAATTATCTTTTCTAGCTAATACTTTTTGGGAAGATCTTTTCTATCTAATACTAAAAGAAAAGTAATTAGCCTGTTTAATTCACTATGGTTGAATATGTACACCCCGNACAGAACACAGTCAGCCAACCTGTCATGTTCCACCCAATCAACCTGGCATGGATCGAACTTGAAAATCCCCGCTCCTCAATTTGTATTACAAAATCGGCAGACCAGCAAAAGCTCTCCACCAGATTCCAGCAAGCAGTCACCGTCTAGTAGGCCATCAAGATCAAACATCCCCTCCGCATCTATCAACAAGTTCCAAGAGTTGTCGGCAGGACAGAAAGCCCCCAAGGTTCCATCCTTGAATAAACAATACAGCATCTGATGCTGTTCCATATAGACAATGCTTATAAGACAGACCTCCTTGCGTCTTGTAGGAATTCGCATGCGAGCACTTGCTTCTTCCATTTAGGATCGCCCGGGTGGCATGTCTGGATCACCAGATCTTTGCTGATGCAAGGTTTGTAGTTCACCCCAAAGACGACGCTACTGCAGGAGAAAGTGGCGAAGTTAAAACGACATAGATAACCGGTTTCCATGGACGCGCGGCAGGTCTACTATCTTCATCCTCTTCCCACGAGCGAAAGGGTTCCAGAGGAAGTAATAGTCACGGGTGACCCTTCTCTCATTCTCCATTAGTAACCAGCGGAGGTTTGATGCCACAGGACTTGGCTTGTAGTAGTGTGGTAATTTAGCAATGGTTGGACATGGCTAAATTTAGTAACGGCTTGCCCTCGTTAAAATTAAAAAAATTAGCGATAATTAGTTTTCGCTAAGTCTCATTCAGATTTTGTAATATGTAGCCCTTGCTAAAAGTTGATGAAGTAAGTACGTTGTCACTAAAATACGCCCCAATTAAAAACTATTTGCCCTAACTAGCTCCATTGGAGCTCTTGCCGATTAGTTATTTTTTATACTAACTTTTTATTTCCTTTAACCTAGATAATCTTTTCTAATATATGTAATACAGTGGAGATTTGTACCTAAAAGTTTGGTGAAACTTTAGCAACAATTGTCTATTATTAAAGTTTAGTGATGACTCATCTTCGCTAATTCTGTAACGATTAGTAGTTCTAAATTTGGCGATATCATGCCCTTGTTAATTTCCCAAAGTTTAGCGACTGCTAGCATTTGCTAATCTGTTGCTAGATTAGTGAAAGCCAGTTGTCGCTAATAGCCCCAAATTTAGTGAGAGTAAGCTTTCACTAATTATGAGTCAAAATTAGTGACACATAGCTCTCGCTAAAAGCGCATCAAGTGCCTATACAAATTAAAGTGAGTTACCATTTTTCATGATGTCCATGCCATTATTTAATCTTTATCATGTGCCCTTAAATTTTCACATTTTAGTTCACTTATTGTTTATGTTAAATCTACTTCCAGAAACCAGTTATGCTTTTATATGTCACCTGTTTCATTGTAGAATTACAAATTTGAATTTGATTACTTTGAATGCTTTGCTATTTTGATGATCCAAAATGTCATAAGATTTTTTAAGTAATTAACAAAAAAATCTACTTAATGAAGAATAAACTCATTTGAATAGGTTTATTGGCACATGAGACTTAGCCATTTTTAAATATTTTATCATCATATTATAGCTTAAAGTTATTAGAAGTATGACTAGCTAGGTTATTATTGTGTTAAGAACTAGCAGAGGCTAGATGTCGCTAGTTTTAAATAGAGAAGGCTCTTTAGCTAGAGTTTGCCCTCTCTATGTTCAATTAAAATTCCCCTCCCCTTCTGTCCCATGCTCCATAATCGGTCCTCTCCGCCCATAAAAAAGGCTCAACGATTATCTTCTTTGCTAGAATTATACTGAAAATCATTCCTATTTGAGGTAAATTTCTCTCACTTTCACTTGCCTTGCAATTTGATTTTCTCTTTGTTCCATGCTAGTTTCGGACATAGCTAAGGTGTTTTCGATGGTTTAATCGCCTCAATTGGAGCAACGGGCATTTGCTTTAGTTGCTTACATTTCCTCCATTGGGCATGTGCGATTCCAAGGTAGACATTTCCTCCATTTGTTTTAGTTGCTTGCATTTCCTCAATTTTCATAGACAATTGAAGCTATGGGTATTGGTTTATATGGATGGTTTTAGAAAATTGGTTTGTTGTCTGATTTTTATGTAATTTTCATTTTTTATTAGGAATAGATAATTATATGTATTGGAAATAATAGCTTATTTGTGAGTATTTATTTTATCTAAACAATTGAGAGCATCATTGGTTGGTGTAACTAAACAGTTTCTACCGGAGTTATGAATGGAGAGAATATATCACCTCTGTTTGTTTGTTCCACCTTTTTGCAATCGATAATTAACTAGCTATACCGAGAATTATACTTAATCAATTTTTTTTCTTTAAAAACAGTCGGCACTAATGTTTCATTTTGGTGGAGTTTAGGAGTCAATGTTAGAAAACATATAATTATATATATCCAGCTGCTTTATAGTGTGTGTGTGTGTGTGTATAATCTGTTGTTGTATGACAAAAAATGTTAGATAAAATATAGTTTCATGTGATATAGATTTTCAAAGTTAAAAATCCTGTATGTTTCATTTATATTTGTTGCTGAGTATTGGTATATTGTATTCAGTTGTTGATATATAAACAATTGGTGGCCTAGCATATATTGTATGCAGTTTGCCTGACATAAGCATAGACTCTAGAATTTTAGGCTTACCAGATTTAAGTATTCTCATCTCATGCCTGAGTAATTATTGGTCAGATCATAAGCATTCAAGCTAATGCCAATGTCCAACAGGCAATCTGATCTAATTTTACATTTCTTGGAAGCTAATTAGTTAAACTGGGCTAGAAGCTAGTTTTGGGCGGGACAAACAATTACTTAGTACTTGTACATCTGAGACCAACTATAAGGGCCAATTTGTTTTAACTTAAGCCAACTTAATTAATTCAAAACAATTTATTTTTATATTTACATTTTTTTTACTTGAAACCAATTTTATTTGAAAGTCAATATTATTTAGGTGAAATAATCCATTGATTGTAAAATTTTTATAATACTATTAATTTTTTATGATTTTTTCTTTTTTAAACATTAAAAAGGAAAATTTCATAGAAATTTAATAACATGATAAAATTTTTGTTTCAAATGGATTATTACACCTATATAATATTGGATTTCAAATGAAATTGGTTCTAAGTAAAAAAGATTTAAATCCATTTTAGATTAAGTTGACTTAAGTTAAAATGAATTGGGTGTAAGTTTCTTTCATTTTTAGTTAGATTGATGAAATGTAATTCTCTTGTATTTATCACGTATTTTCAATGGTTAGAGATATTGGTTTGAAGTTACAAACAGATGAAATGCTTTTTTGATAACCAACCTAAAACTGTAACATAGTCCTTAATTGATTTGCTGCTGTTGCTTGTTATTTTGATTTTGAAATCAAATGAACATTGTGGTCTATAATCTAATTTGAAAATATGTTCCTTTTTTTGTGGTTAATGGACTCTAAATATGCATCACGTATTATCATTGGTTAGAGGTATTGGTTTGAAGCTGCAAACACAATATTTGCTATTGCTTGGTAGTGGAGCTTGTTTCACTTTTGAAAATTTTTCCCAATGATTTAACTATGCTTTTTAGGGACAACAAAATAGTTTGGATCTATTATTTTTCCATATGTGATATTTAATATGTTGTGTATTAACTGGCTGCTAAATCACAGTTATTGATGTGTTTCATATTTTTGGATATATGGATACTGCCTCGGTTTTATGATTGTAAAAATTGCGCACATAGGACAAAATTGTAATAAATGTACAGTTAGAAAATGAGTAGGTCGGGGCGACTGTTGTCACTAAAGTTGTGACTGGTGGTTCTCACAAAATTAACAAAGGCCAATCAATTCTAGAATTATAAAACTAGTAATGGCTGTATGTCGTAAGTATTAGCGAAGGCCATTGGTCGCTAAAATTAGTGAAGGTGGGCCATCACTAAAATTTGCCAAGGCTGATTGTCACTAAAATTAGTGAGGCTAACCATTGCTAATATGTGAATATTAGTGAAGACCAACTATCGCTAAAATTAGCGAGGGCCAGCTGCCGCTCATATTAGTGATGGATAGCCTTTGCCAAATTTAGCAAAGGTCAACCTTCCCAAACTAGCAATAGCTATTCTTTACTAATTCATTGGCCAGTGTCCAACACTAGAGCTTTACTAATAGAAAAAATTGTAAAGGTCTACCATGATTAACTAGCGACAGCTGCCGTCACTAAATAATTAGCAGCGAGTAGTTTAGAAATGACCTTAATAGCAATGGCTAGCCATCGCTACCTTCATTTTAGCAATGGCTTGCCTTCGCTAAGTGTCGTTGCTATATCCATTTTTTTTTAGTAGTGTGACATGGAGTTTGTAGCAGTGGTGAGCAATGTTTGAATAATGGATTAGGGGTTTTATGTTTCATTCTTATTTATTATTATTTTTTTGTTTTCCTTAGCACTTGTTTTAGTATATTATGCTTGGATTGTGATGCATTAGTCTAACAATGTGTTAATTTTAGTCAGTGTTTTGATATATCTAGTTAATTTATATAGAACTAATTTAATATATTTAGGTGCTGGAAGAAAAATAAAATAGTGATATCCAAAAATTTAGACTTACACAAACAAATTCTAAATCACTGGTACTTGTAGGATAGCTTTCTATGCCTCGATGGGGATTCCCTTCAATTTATTAAACCTAGCCAAGAATAGAGAATTAAATAATAGTCAAAGTACCTTGGATATTAGAGAAACAAAGCCCAAGTGGTTGAACTTGCGCTGGTTTAATAAAGAGCATAAAGAAAAATACCATGGTACGAAAAGGTGTGATAATAATTCTTTAGTGGGATGCCTTCTTCACCACTCTAGTGTGCAAGACTAGTAACAATAGAGGAATTATGAGACTTTCTAAATGAAATAAAAGGATATGGGACAAAATATGGCAAAGTTAGAAGAAAGTGATGAGAAGAGCAAAGTGAGAAACAATAAACATTTGTACTTTTTTTTTTTGTTGGCTTAAGCAAACATTGCTAGGGCTAGTTGGAAAAGGAAAAGAAAAAGAAATAAAAGTGGACTTTATGTGGTGGAATAGGGTTTCAGGACTCTGAATTTACTATCACTGGTAGGCTTTTAGGGAACTATAATCCAACTTAGGTTATAATTGGCTAGTTGTTACTCGTAAAGTATCTTAGATCATTACGTGCAACTAGTTACTTACCCTACCCTGTATAGAAAATATACATGCCTCATCCTAGCTATGCAATAACAATTACATAAGTAAACGATAATAAAATAGTGCCATGGCCTTTATATTTAAGAAAACAAATTAAAACAAACCAAGACGTAAAAACTTTAGTTGCTTTAACTTCAAGTAACAACTATGTGCATACATCTCAATCTTATAAGCATTCACATGTAACTTTAGTGTTATAAACACCAATGGACACTAGTAGAGGCAATGCTTAGTATGAAGAATATACCATACATATACAAAATACATAAGTTTGCTAAGATCTATCCTTAACTCTTCATTCAAGTAAACTAGCTTCAAGTAATGAGTCACACTTTCCTTATACTCACTTTGCCTTAAACAGAAAGACAAATACTTTAGTCAGAACTAACTTATGTTACAAGTAACTTAGAAATGTAAGATTTCCTACTTAGAGAGTACTTTTAAACCAATAAAATTTAGCTTTAACAATTTCCCCTTACTAACTATTAAGCTCGAACTAGCCCGCTTAATACCTTCACAACACTTAAGGGGTAAGTACTCGAAATTACTCAGTATGGAATTTGTCACCTGCATAGGAAACATATGCAAGCATGCAAAGCACAATGTATATACATGTGTCATAAAGAACAAACAAGCAATCAACAACACAAATGATAACAAGAATAAGCACCACAAAACAGTGCAAATAATGGATGGATGGATGGATTAATGAAATATACACACGCAAATGCACTTTGGACTTCCTCACACTAGTAGGTGCTAAACTTGATATGAGCTCTTACAGCTTAGGTAGTTGGATGCTGGCCCTCGTATCATAAGCTAACACTTAACCAATCCCATGAAGTCCTCTTACATGCGCCTTAGAGTAAGTCTTCACTTACTCAACCCTTACTTACCTTTGACGGGCTACTTATAGTAAGTCATCACTTGCTCCCCTCTTACTCATCTATTTCCCTTAACATATTGTGCAAGATAGCCGTTTTATGTGGTCTAACTTGCCAAACTCTTGGATCTTAGCTTAGGAATCCCTAGTGGCTCACTTACCAAACCATAAGGTTTGGTTGGTATCCTCTTAGGTTTCCTCTTTATTGCCTGAAAGTCTAAGACCTCCCACTAGGGCTAACAAAGAATTTAAAACTCGCCTTACTCCTCTTAGTGCTCCCTTAACAACTTAGCACTTTAACCCCCTCAGCTACCCTTCCTTACCTACCTTAACCACACCATTTGGCTACCACTTAAATAATACATAATTTCTAACTTAGGAATGAGTTCTAAACCCAATCAAAGCTACAGAAAACTTATAATAGCCTATGGATGTTAATCGAGAAATTGAGACATTTTTAAGGAACCCCGAGCTTGAAGAGATTTGGCCTTGGCGATGCGTCACCAAGGGCAACAATCCTTGGGTTTCTTGGAAGCTTGTTGGCGACGCATCGCCAATGGTCTAATAGCATTTCATGCACTTATGCTATCTTGCACAGAACTTGCTCAATCTTTAAATATCCAAAGTCAACTTAAATGGGTCTTATTTCTACTTCATTCCAACATGAAAGACTACATTTATATACATTATTTGAGCTAAATTAACTTGAATCCTTTGCCTTAAATCATCATCGAAGCAAGATGCAAGCAACAAGCACACATGAGCTCAATGGAGTTTTTTTTAGTGCTAAGCTTGAATTTAACCAAATTGGATACCAAGGGCACAAAATCAAGAACATTTCTAACCATTTAACAAGCTTAGAACTAACCCACAAGGATCATAGAAGCTTATCTTAAGGTGTGAGCAAAAAACTTGCAAGAACAACTCTAAATGCACTAAATACACCAAAGATAAGCTAAAGGCTTGTTGGGTTGGCTTTAAGACCTTTAATTTTCATAAAATTTTAGGTAGATTAGGAGGTTTGAAGATGAAGAGACATTTAGAAGAGGGAGCGATGAATTTTCCAAATGAAGGAGATGATGAATAGTATCATCCTCCCTCCTAAACATATCTCAACTACTCTATTTAGCTTATTTCTTCTCTACTTGTCACTTTGGCCTTCAAACTTAGTTTTAATTCACTTAGGCCACTTAAACTCTTCCCAAACCATCTTTCCTTAGTCCCATAGAAAAGTTTTTCTTACCCACACACTTTGCCCTTAAACCACTTAAGTCACTATAAGATATAATAACTCAATTTCTCACTTAATGCATTTTTAACCCTTGACTTCCACTTTTGGTTCAAATGGCTAAAAACACTTATGATCTTAGCTTATCCATATCAAAATACTTGCATGAACCTAATTCCACAAAAATTATTGTCATGCGACTATATTAGGCTAAAATTACCTTTTTTCCCTTTATGCCTCTAAGGTGCCAATTACACTTTGAAACTTAACTTAATCTTACTTAGCTTGCATTTCTTGTGTAATAAAACTTATTTGTGGAAAATAACTTGGAATGTATTTACCTTGGCATCCAAGCTAAAGGAAGTACTTGGAGAGCCTTTACACTCTAAGTTGGGATTAGAATATAAGGTAAAGAAAAAGGAACAAAATAATAGGATAATTATAAAGTTATTTAGATAAGAAAAAGATAAGTAGAGTAAACAAATTTAATTCAAATTTAAAAATATAGTAGTAAAGAATGTGGCTAGAGTTTTATTTTTCTTTTAAGGAAGAGATTAAGGTTAGGTGAGGCAGTATGAATAGAGTATAAACCATGTACTCGTGTAAGCTAAATTTTAGGAACTCATGAAAATGAATTTAGAATTAAGTGAGGCAAAGTTCTTTTGAAAATAGTTCTTTCGAATTTTCAATTCAATGCTTGATTGGCAAAGGACAAAAATGCCGCTAGCAAAAAAAATGACTTTCAACTTTTGGCTTGTAGTTTGACTTAATGATCACTAAAAGAATACTCTAAGGATTCAGATTCTTAGTTTTACATTGATTTTCTAAATTGATGGGAAAAATTATTAATATACCCTTAAGGGTAAAATCATAATTTTTGTCTTTAGGGTAATTTTGTGACTTTTTTTTTTCATTTCTCGGGTTATTACTATCACGGAGCGGGTCCCAGTGCCCTAGATTACTTAGTATATAGGCTCTTAGGGACTGTGATCCCACTTAATTACTATTGGCTAATATTACTTGATGGTAAATTAAAACAATTTACGTGCAACTAATTACTTCGCCTACCCTATAGAAAGATATGCAAGTGTTTGTCCTTGGCAATGCAACTTAAATAAATAAAATAAGTAAAGAAAACGTCGCTCAAGCACTCCATTTAAAACATATTCAAAGCGTGCCAAGACAATAAAACACCAGTTACTTAAACTTCAAGTAATAGTTTTATGCACACATATAAACTATAGCATGCATCTAAAAGTAACTTAATAGTCTTACACCACAATACATCTTAATAGAGACAATGTCTTATAACACAAAGTGCTATATATACAAGGCAAAATAATACTAAGATTAGCTACTTGAGCTCCCACCTTTGAGCTATCAAGCTCTAAGTGCAAACCCTCACTTGTCCTTGTGCAACTCTTAGCCTTTTGACTGTAAATGCACAAACACTTAGTTAGTATAAAACATAGCTTATAAGTAACTTAGAAATATAAGGTTTCAAGTAGAATAAGTACTTGCAAAATAAAGCAACTTAGCCCACAACTATCCACCTAGTTGTTTGGCCCAGGGTTAGTACCTGCACAAATAAACTTAAGGGAGTGAATACGTTATCGTACTTAGTAAGGCATCCCTCGGTACCTACAAGGAAACTCAAACAACCATGTAAATATGGAAAACAAACAACCAAGCATCCAACAATCAACCATAAATAAGAAAATAATAATAAATGCAATGCATGAGTGAATGGTATGCAACATACAACACTTGAGACTTTTTACACCCCTAAGGTGTCTTAGACTTGTCGTGAGCTCAAACGCCGGAGGTATTTGAGACACTAGCCCATGTATCCCGAATTCTTTACCTCCATTAAGTCCCGTTTACAGATCTTAGTATAGGTTGTCAACTACTCCCATTATTTACACGTTTTTCCCTTGGCTATTGTACAGGGTAATTGACTTAGTGGCTTGACTTTGCCAAGTTCTTTGAACTTGACTCGAGCTCCCTTAGTGGACCTACTTACCAAGCTTCTTAGCTTGGTTAGGACTCTCTTAGGTTCTACTCTAGTGGCTCAGGGTCCATGACCCAACACTTAAGTCATTAGAGAAATCGAACCTTACTTAGCCCTCATTTGGCACCTTAGTTCTTCCTTAAGAAACCCTAATTATCCACCAAACTTAGCCATATTAGACCGCACACTTAATTACCCTACTTAATTGATGCTTCAAAATATTTTAGAAGTGGATTGGGAACTTAATTTGAGCATGATATAACCTTGAGATTGCATAGTAAACACTTAAACATGTTTTGAGGAGACCAACAAAGTAACTTGGGGAGATTTCCGGTTGATGCGGTCGCACCCCATTATTGATGCTATCGCATCTCACTTTTTCTCCAACTGCTGGAAATGATGCTGTCGCATCTCACTTTTTTCCAACTATTGGAAATGATGTTGCCGCATCCCTTTATTGATGCTATCGTATCTCACTTTTTCCCTAGTTGCTGAAAATGATATTGTTACACCACCAAATGAGGTGCGCTAGCATCACACCTGATACTTCATTCACCAAAGGCTTTTTATGCCCAATTTGACCTTCTAATCTCATTTTCTTGCAATCCTTCTACAACTTAACTCACATTTCACCTCTAATATTTAAATTATATAAGAAATGTATCAATTTAATTTAATTAAACTTAGGCCCTTACCTCAAATTCAAACCAAAGTGAGATCAAAGCACACAAGCCACATAAAGCCCACTTGAGCTTAATTTGTTTCCCTTGAGTTCCAAGCCTAAATCCAAGCAAAATGGGCACCATAAACACTAAATTAAGACCATACTAACCATATTTCAAGCTTAGAACCAAGTTAAACCCATGGATAAACTCATATTAGGGTTTGAAGCCAAAACTTCCAAGAGAGAAGACAAATGCACCCAAACCACAAAAAAAAAAGCTAGAGCCTTGATATATATGCTTTAGGACATTCAATTTTGCATAAATTTTGTGGGATTTTGAAGAAATGGTGAAGATTAGCTATGGAGGAAAGGGAAGAATGAAAATGGGTCAGGAAGGAGATGATGAATAGTTACTTTGTTTGTTCTTAAAAATCATCACCTACTCCTACTAAAACCTTTAATTTAGTTTTTTCCACAAGTCAATTTAATTTTTTTTTTTCATTTTTCCTTCACTAGTTGGTTATCTTTAGATACCAAAGGGAAAATTGTTTCCTTGCCCCTAGCTTTTAAATTTTATGCCACAAGTAGCACAAAAGCCCTATTTCCTTAGTTAATGCATTTTAGTCCCTCAACTTTCATTTTTTGTTTTAATGGTTAGAGTAACTTATGGTCTTAACTCATTTGGTAAAAAATACATACGTGACCTTAATTTCAATGAAATTACAGCCATGCAACTCACTTGGTTTAAAATTACCATTTTGCCCATTTTAGCTTTTGGTCCCATTTTACACTTAGGAACTCAATACAATCTTACTTAAATTACTTTTCTTGCTTGATAGAAAACTAATTTGAGACATTTAAATAAAAACACTTTAATTAAATATACTTATCAAGTCAAAACAATGCATTGACTAGGAGAGTTGTCACAATTACAGTTTTCTCCCCTTAAAAGAAATTTCTCCCAAAATTTAAAAGAGGAAGTTAATAAGCACCTCAGAGTGGTGGGTACTTGTTTTGGAGCTCATCCTCAACTTCAAAAGTTGCTTCTTACTTTCCATGATTATTCTAAATAACCTTTACTAATTAAATGACTTTGTTCCTTGCAACATTTTTTTTGCATTCCACAAATGGCCAAAGGCTCCTCCATATGAGTCTAATCCTAGCGTAACTACAATGGCTCCCGCGGAATAACATGTGCTGGATCTGGCTAATACTTCTGAATATTATTCATATGAAATACGTTATGAATTCGACCTTAATTAGGTGGTAAAGCAACTCTGTACACCACCTTTCCAACCCGCTTTAATACCTTGAAAGGTTCAACAAAGTGCAGGGCTAACTTTCCTCTCACTCCGAATCATTGAACTCCCTTGGTTAGTGATGCCTTTAGAAACACATGATTCCCAACGACATATTCTAGAGGATGATGTCTTTGGTTTGTGTAACTTCAACGCCTATTCTGAGCCACCACCATAGATTTTATCTATTTATCTTTTAAAGATTTTAGATAATTAACAATCCAAATTATAGATCTTATCGGATTACCCGGATATGGACATTAATATTTGTTTCTGCTTTTAATTATCTAAATCATAAATCCTAATCAGATTACGCGGATATGGATCTTAAAATTATTTTTTAATTATTGTCATAAATTCATCCTCTGGTTTTATAAAACCCATGGGGAATAAAATTTTCCCAATCGAGATCTTTTGAGATGCATTATGAGAATTGAACGAATTTTATGCTTACTTTAGCTGTAAAAATTATCTATCTAACCTAAACTTGCAATCCTGTCTAATGTTAGTGACCAAACTAATTCATACTTCTAACAAAAGAAACAAGCTAACAATGAAAAAAAAAATTAAAATCAGTGACTAAATTGTTAAAAATAAAAGCGTTGGGGACTCGTAAGAACAAAAGATAACGATCAGGGGTTACGTACGAATTTCACCAAAAGGATAAGAGATTTGAATGGGTCAACGGGTCTGCGTCGGGTCGGTGACAGGTCGCGATTAAGGTTCGACTACGATTCCTCCTTTCCCGGCAATGCTTGGACGATCGACGGCCTGGGCTGGGACGAGAGGCAACAAGGACGATCTTCGGGAGGGCTGACGGCGAGGAACAACTACAAAACGAAGAGGACAAGGCGCGGCTGTGGATCGCGATTCGACCTTCTCTTCTACCATATTGTGTTGGCAGCATTGGGCGAACTCCAGGAAGAGGCAGCGCGGCGTCATAAGTGCAGCAGAGGTGGTGGAGCTTGCCTAACGGTGGCTGGAGACGATAGGGCAGAAGCCTAGAATCGTCGGGAGGGGTAATTGCGGCCCGTAGAGAAGGTTTGGGGTTTCTGGGGATGCGGGAGGCGAGACAGGGAGCCAAAAATGCAGTTTGACCTTTTTCATCAGAAGGTTTTTGCTAATTTTCTAACTTTTTAGAAGGTTTCTGCTAATTTTCTAACTTTTTCTCTTCGTGATTTATCTCAAATTGTGACCTCTATTTATACAATAGGAGCATAAACATGATTAATAAGGTTTTGAGATATTAAATCTCATCCAAATCCAAAAAATTTATATCTGTTAGGATATAATTTGGTTAGACTGGCCGTTCAGGTCTAGGGGTAAGTATGGGTCGGGTTGGTTCGGTTTTATGGTAGAACCGAACCAACCCGAAATGACAGCGGTTCCAAAATTTTTCTACCCAACTCGAGAACTAAGAACCGAACAGAACCGGAACCATGGTTCTGGGTTTTTCGGTTCTAGTTTTCGGATTTTTCGGTTTACACCATATACTTATAATAATACCAAAATTCAATAAAATTGTATCCATAATCAGTTTTATGAAATATTTAACATAATAAATAATTAGATTAATATGTAAATATATGTACTTAGACACATTCAAGAGAGTTTAAAATGTTTGTTTTTACCAAAATAATTCAAAAGAGTTGCTTGTGGAGTAACTTTCATCTCAACTAGTTTATTTTACTTCCTTAATGTAATTCCAACATTGGTATGATATTCAATATAAAAACTGAGTCTTTAAAACTATATTTTTCAGTATCAAAACCTAAAATATATAGATATCATGAATTTTTAATTTCGTATGGCTCCTAAATGAAAAAAAAATATGATGATTGTATCGTAAAGAATAGCCTGGAATGGAAGATTGAAAGTAAAATGAACCAAGAGTAATCAGTCTAGGAAGCAAAGTAATTTAAGTAAATAGGAAAAAATTTCGTAAATGATCCCACAACTTTCATATTATTTCAATTTTGAACATCAGTTTAAGAGTTTAATATAAAAACACAAAATGCCCATTATAATTCTTCAAATATATATATATATATATATATGTATATCTTGTATTCGGTTACACCTCGGGTTGGTTCCATATGGAACTAGAACAAACCCAAAAACCGTTGGTCCTCTTATATGTGGAACCAACCCACGAACCATGATCAATTTTTACCCAACCCAATGGGGGTGGTTCAAGTTGGATTTCGGGTTTACTTAACCTATGCTCACCTCTATCTAGGTCTACAAAAACTCTTAAGCTGTTGATTTAGCCTCAGATTCTATGTGAACTTCCATTGCCAACAGATACTTCCATGATTTGTCAATTAAGTCCAAAATTTTGTAAAAGTTTCTGGATTTTTCTAAAACTTTATAAACTTGCTGGACTTGCCCAAAAATTTTCATTTTTGCCCAAACATTTTTAAAATCTCCTAATTCACAGCAAAACTCCTCCTTTTTGCCTAAACTGTCCCCAAAAGACCTTTACCACATTATTACATGATCTGAGTGGATTCCTATTTTAACCCTAGATGTCAATTCTAAATTCCTAAAAATTTATAACTTGAAATAACAACATAATTTAAATGTGCATGATCCTACAAATTTCCTAAGTTCTAAAATGATCAAGTTGACTCACATGTCCTAAAAAAATAATCAAATTGCCCTCTAAAGACAAAAATGTTTGCTAAACTAATTTTTTTCTAATCATAGAACTAAACAAAAATTAGTACCTAGACAAAATTGGGTGTTAACATTTTGGTAGCTAATCAGTAAGCTCGTTGTCTATTACATGCTTCTTCTGCATTCTAATGCCAAGCTCTACTTTTTTCTTTTGCTTCCATGTGTTTGCCTTCCTATGGATTGAATGCCTGCCCTACAAGTTTCTGCCATGATCATCAACTTTCTGTTTTTTATTATTGTTGCTTCTCGTCTTGTCTTTAATTAGCTAGCCACCAGACTACTAATTCTTTTTATTTTCTTTATTTTCTTTTTTTTTTTTCCCTCTCCTGATAGCAATAGCTGCTACTTTCTTGCATGTTGAGCACTTCTCCGGAGCAGTGCTTCAGGTGAAACTCAGAAAAATTTGTGGCAACAATATTCTGATGCAATTTGTACATCTATTTTCACAGTCAGAAAAGTGGTTTCTTCTGCAGAAAATTCAAGGTTCTTCTTTGCCACTTTATTTCAATGTTCCATTCATCAATCATTTAATTGGATCTTTAAATCTGGAGTCCGGATTGGCAGGCACAGTTTTACTTGCTAGAATTTGTAGGTCGTGTATGATACACAAACAGATGCAAACATACGTAAAACTAAGTAGACACATCCAAAGAATCTATTCCTAGCCACTTGGCATATGGGGACTGTTAGGTTATTGGCTCAAATTCAAAGAAGAAGAGGACTTGAAGTTGTTACTAATTCAATTTGCTTTAGGATTGGGTTTATGGTTTTTGTTTAGAATTTGGTTTTAGTTTTCTTATTTGTTTAGGATCTAGTTTTCTTATTTTGATATGGTTTAGGTTTCTTGTGTGGCTTATAAAAAAACTTGTTATGTTGGATTTTTTGGGTATGGGAGAAAAGTGTGTGTGGCATGTTGTGAGGCTTGAAAAAGAATAGAGCTTGAGAGTTTGAGAGAATTTGTGTATATAATTATTTTTTAGTTTAGATAGTGAAAAGGCTGTGGAATCATCACGGTTGAAAAGAAAAAAAAATTTTGCTTGTTGTTTTGTTTTGTTTTGTTTTTTTTTGCTTCTGCCCAACAAATGGTATCAGAGCTTTGTTCAAGATGGTTGGGACATTGAGTTTTAGATTGATCATTTTGATGGATTCAGAGATTTTAGCCTTTGGAAGTGCATGGTGAAAGATGTGCTAATTCAATAAAAACTTGGTGATGTGTTCAAGAAAATAAAGCTTGAATCTATAACGAGTGAAAGTGGAAAGAGATGGAGCAGATAGCAATGAGTGCGATTAAATTGGCTCTTGCACCACAACTCAAGTATAATGTGTTGAATGAGACCTCTTCAACAAAATTAATGGATAAGCTTGAAGGTAAATATATGTTAAAGTCTATTACTAATAAGTTATACTTGAAAAGATAATTATATGGTTTGAGGATGAAAGATGGAACTAGCTTGATTGTACACTTAAATGAGTTTAACAAGCTTTTCACACAATTGGAGAATATTGGCAAGAAGATTGTAGAAGAAGATAGGGCTATAATATTGATTAATTCTCTATCAAGATTTTATGAGCTTGTTGTGACTCCATTGATAGTTGGAAGAGATACCTTGAAGATCGAAGAGATGACCACTTTGCTTTTGGAGCATGATCAAATGAGAAAATTTGAAGAAAAAGATGAAAACAATGTGTTCATGGTAGAGTGAGGGAGGAGTCGTTGGAGAGGAAAAACATATTCAAGAGGAAGATCAAGTTCAAGAAAAGGAAAAACTGGACCAATATGGAATGCAAACACTGTCACAATTTGGGACATGTCAAATTTTTTTTCCCGAAATTGGAAGAGGACATGAAAGAATTTTTTTAGGTAAAGGAGAAGAAGAAAAAAAAAAGTAGAAAAATAAAGGTGATGTGAACGCGGTGGAGGATGGCAAAAGTGATGATGAAGCTGTGACTTTAATGGTACAAGAAGTTAGTGCGAAGAAAAATTTGAAAAATGTTTGGGTATTTGATTTTGCTTGTTTAGAGCATGTTTGCACAAAAAGAGAGTGATTCACAAAGTTTGAGACATGTGACAAGCCAATTTATTTGGTGAATGACTAAGAAGAGAGAATTGAAGGCATTGCCAATGTGAATATCCAATTGTATGATGGAAGTATTAAGATGCTTGGTGATGTGAGGTATGCTTCAAAATTCAAAAAAAAATTGATTTCACTTGGTAGATTGGATAGCTTAGGTTATAGATTTTCTGCTCAAGATAGAGGACTGCAGAATTCAAAGAATACATTAATTGTGAGTTTGTTGGTAGTACACTTGTGAGAGGAGAGACAAAGATTTATCCTGTGGATGTGAAGGTCCTGACACGCAAGAATGTAGGCTTCGTAGATTTAGTAAAAAGGTAGAGGTAGAGAGAATTTGAGCTAAAGTGGAGATTGTTAGGTTATTGGCTCAAATTCAAAGAAGATGAAGACTTGAAGTTGTTACTAATTCAATTTATTTTAAGATTGAGTTTATGGTTTTTGTTTAAAATTTGGTTTTAGTTTTTTTATTTGTTTGAGATTTAGTTTTTAAAATGCTTGTTATGTTAGATTTTTTTGATATGAGAGAAAAATGCATGTAGTGTGTTGTAAAGCTTAAAAAAGAATAGAGCTTGAGAGTTTGAGAGAATTAGCATATATAATTGTTTTTTAGTTAAGATAGTAGAAAGACCGTGGAATCGTTACGATTGAAAATAATAAAAAATATTTGCTTGTTGTTTTGGTTTTTTTTTTTTTTTTTGG
>KK902930.1:18938-38354 GCA_000696445.1 Aquilaria agallochum | reverse complement strand
CTTCACACATAACCAAGAAGGAAGGTACACATTGTTTCTTGATTTAGTAGCATGCTAGGATTCATTCATTATTTACATGAATGTTCTTAGTAGCATGCTAGGATTTGTTTACCACAATATGTATGTAAAACTAACATGCTATATCAAATGCACAAAATATGTTAAACAAATTAGAATGATGCATGCTTCTACTCATGTTGAACTCAAACGATCAAAATGCATGTGGCATGTACAAGAGTAGATAACATAAAGATATGTTATCATGAGATCTTGAAATCTTCATATAAATGCTCGGGAGGCATCACAGGTAAAAGGGGGCTCTCTCCCCATGAGACAATCTTTACCCCCTTTGCTTATCTTCAAATACTGACTTGGGCATTGGAGATTCCTCCCCGGAAAAACACTCCGGGGACCTCCTAACCCCTACTTTCTGTGTCTCCCGGGTGGTCCTCCCAGAACGTATTCTCTCTAGATGTTCTTCCGCCACCGAAAGATCCTGCCACCCTTATCATGACACACAGTGGAGATGCTGATGGGCATCACATGGCGCTGTCTGTGGGAAACCTCTCCCAGGTCACCGTCGTAGAGACTCGGCACTCAAAGGACAAAGGGCTCCCGAAGTCCCCTTCGGCACATGAGACTCAGTTGGCGACCACACAGCCTGTGGCACAAGCTTCTATGCTAGAAGATGACCGTCCTCTAATGGTGACGATGGGCTTCTTGTGAGACTTCCAGCATTCCATCGTTGCCGAAAATGACTCAGCAGCTCGACCAGAGGTTGCCCCGACCTCCTCTGGTCTGAAGGACCTCTCCCTCGGCTGCGCGATGGGAGAGGAGTACAAGGTCCACACACTAAAGTTCAAGGAGCGGGGACTCCCTCGATGCGTCTTCAACAGAGAATGAACCCGTTGAGACGTAACCCACCAGGGGGGAGCCCCAAAAAAAACTAGGGCCTCCTGCTGACGGAGTGCATCCTCTTACCGAATGACCTAGTCTCCTCACCGTCAAAATTATTCTCCGAGGAGGAGAAGAAATTTGCCATTACCGGCGAACACCATGCAACAAGGAGAAGTTAACACAATTGTCCTCATGGAGAAAATCTTGGGAAGACTGGAGAAGGTTGAGAGGCAGACCTCTTGAAAACTAGTCTGGTCCAGGCTGTCTGACTCTTACACCAGAGAAGAGTCACCCTTCGTGCGCGAGGTGGTGGAGGCACCCATACCCAGTGGTTTCAAGGTGCCATATCTAGAAACTTACAATGGCGTAGTGACCCCTAGGTGCACCTGACAAAATATAAGCGAAGCATGGTACTCCATGGTGCAGATGACGCTACTCTCTGTAAGTGTTTCGAGGTAACACTATATGGTCCAGCAACGGCATGGTATAACTCTCTGGCCCACCGAAGCTTGCTAAGTTTTCAGGAGCTATCCACTGCCTTCAGCCAGCAATTCATTGGCAGTAGGCCAACCGCCAAAATGCCAGTGCAAATGTTTGACATAGCCCAATGAGCTGGGGAGACCATTTGCGACTGTGTTGAAAGGTTCAACGGAGAGGCGCTAAGCATACCCAATTTTCAGCCGAAAATTTGCATCCTCGTGATGATTAGAGGACTTCGGAGGGACTCCCAAATTTTCTATGAGTTTTCCGAAGACCCCCCAGACACCCTCGGGGAGTTCTATAGAAGGGCCGAACAACATATGACGGCCGATGAGCTTAGGATGAGAGGACCGAAAGGGGAGCACCCATGCCCCGAAGGGCCCAGCCATCAGCCCGACATCAGAATGAGCGGGAAAGGCCCCGAAAACAAAGGGAGAAAAGGCCAATGATGTTTACCCCCTTGAACACCACAAGAGCTAGCATTCTCATGGCGCTAGAAAGGCAAGGAACCGCAGTTCCAAGGCCAAAGGCCATGACCTCGAAAAACAAGAAGAACATGAAGAAATTCTGTCAATTTCACCGAGACCACGGCTATGACACTGAGGATTTTTTTCAACTAAGGAAATATATCGAGTCCCTGATCAAGTAGGGTCAACTTCACCGGTACTTGAGGATGCCTTGGCCAAAAGCAAGGAAGGAGGAGCAAAGGAAGGGGGACGATGAAGAGTATGATTCGGACAGACGTCGGGACCAGAGTTCTTGAAAGAATCTGCCACCATCAGTGGGGGTTATCCAAACTGTCACTACCGGAATATCCTCGGCTGAGAGGAAGAGAAAGATAAGAGAAATCTCCGTAATGGAGTACGGGAACTCGCCAAGTAGACTCATTCGTAGAGACGTGTTTACAATAAAGTTCCCCCACGATGACCCACTCTTTGTCATGGCAAGGATAGGAAACTGGGACGTCAAAAAGGTGCTCCTCGATGATGGCTCAAACACTGACGTCATCTTTTCCCATCTACTGCCTAAGTTAGGCATTCCAAAAGGCGATCTCAGCACAGTCAATTCACCCACCTTCGGTGTCGGACCCTCCAAGCTTCTGGTTCTCGGATATGTTGACCTACCTTTGATGCTGAAAGGAATCTCGCCCCACAACCAGGAAGAATTGATCGCCTCCATCACGACAAGATTTATTGTCATTGATGTGCTATCGGCTTACAATGCTATCCTCGGAAGGCAGACTCAACGCAATCGCCACATCCGCCCGGATGTAAAGTACCTAACAGTCACGTTCGCAACCAAGGACGGAGACACAGAGATCTTCATTGATCAAACCGAAGTCAGAAAGGTCTTCACAAAGGCCAGACAAAGCCCAGCAAAGATCCAAGTACAGACTTCAGTGAAGGAAAAAATAGTCATGATGGGCAAAGAAACAGTGAAGGAGGAAAATGAAAGCCTGTAAAAAGTAGAAACAGAAGATGTGGAATTAATCCCTGGCCGAAATGCCCGAGTCGGGAAAAAATTGGCCGAGGATGACAAAAAGAGGCTTTTAT
The DNA here is from genome assembly GCA_000696445.1 of Aquilaria agallochum. Taxonomy (NCBI): domain Eukaryota; kingdom Viridiplantae; phylum Streptophyta; class Magnoliopsida; order Malvales; family Thymelaeaceae; genus Aquilaria; species Aquilaria agallochum. The sequence continues at coordinate 35,424 of KK902930.1, read as the reverse complement.
CGTTCTTATTTATGAACAAAGATCTATTTGCTTACTCACCGAAAGACATGCCCAGGGTCAACCCCAGCATAATCCATTATAGTCTTAGAGTGCGACCGAACGCCAAACTAGTTTGTCAGAAAAAACGGAGTTTATCGGCTCATAAGGCTTCCTTTGTTAAAACTGAAGTCAATTGCCTCACCGAGGTCGGGGTAATAAGAGAAGTAAAATACCCTGAATGGCTCAGCAACGTGGTCATTGCCATGAAAGAGAGGAGTGAAAAACTCCGAATGTGCATCGATTTTTGAAATTTGAATGACACCTGCCCAAAGGACTCTTATCCTTTGCCAGCCATAGACCAGCTGGTGGATGCAACCGCTGGATACGGGCTTCTCAGCTTCCTCGATGCCTTTAGCAGATATCATTAGATTCGGATGAACCCTGAAGATGAAGAGAAAATAGCCTTCATCACAGAAATTGGTACCTACTACTACATCAGAATGCCCTTCAGCTTAAAAATGCATGGGCCACCTATCAAAGGCTGATGAATAAGGTATTCGATTCTCAGATCGGTAGAAACATGGAAGTATACGTTGATGATTTGATAGTTAAGAGGAAAATGCCTAGTAATCATATCACCGACTTAGGCAAAACCTTCCAACGACTTCGGGAGTTTGGCATACATCTCAATCCCAAGAAGTGTGTATTCGAAGTAAGTGCAGGAAAGTTTCTTCGGTTTATGGTATCAGAAAGGGGAATAGATACCAACCCCGAAAAAGTCAAAGCTTTGCTAAATTTCTGAACACCCACATCCACCAAAGAAATACAAAGGCTTACAGGAAGAATCACTTCCCTTAGTAGATTCATCTCCAGGAACGGCGACCGATGTTAACCATTCTTCAAAGTACTCAGCAAAGCCCCCAAGGGTAAAGACAGCTCTGGAACCGAGGAGCATCCGTGGAACCTAGAATGCCAGAAAGCTTGGGATGAGCTTAAAAGCTACTTAACTCACCTACCAACGCTTCGGTAACCTCGGGAAGGAGAACCCCTCATCCTCTACCTCGCAGTTACTGAAAAGGCGATAAGCTCGATCTCGGTAAAAGAAGAAGGTGGGAGGTAGTGGCCAGTATATTATGTAAGCAAATCCCTACATGGCGCTGAGATCAGATACCCATTGCTCCAAAAGGCCATCTACACCTTAGCGCTCGCAGGCAGAAGGTTGCGACCCTACTTCCAAGGACTCGCCATCATTGTTCGAAGTAACCTGCCTGTACGCGACGTAATGAAAAGAGTAGAGCATTCGGGAAGATTATCAAAATGGTGTATCAAACTCGAAGAGTACGACATCACTTACGAGCCAAAATCAAGTATGCTGAAACCATCGCCGAAGACCGAGTTGAGGTTGATTCAGAATGGAAGCTCTTTGTCGATGAAGCGTCAGGCACTGGAATAGTCCTTCAGGGGCCCGAAGGCATAAAAGCTACTAAAGCAATAAAATTCAGTTTTAATGTTAGCAATAACATCGCCGAATACGAGGCCCTCATAGCAGGACTAAAGCTGGCCAGAAAAGTCGGTGTAAAAAACCTTATGGCCCATAGTGACTCACAGCTAGTAGTCCGATAAACGAAAGGACAATACGCAACAAAGGATCCAACCTTGGCAAAATATCATGACCTTGTCAAAAAACTCATTGAAGAGTTTGGATCGGTGTAGATAGAAAACGTGCCCCGAAAAGATGATACTCTAGCTGACACCTTGGCCAAATCCAAGGAACCCACCGAGGTACTAAAGCAACCCAGCACAGAATTAATGTGCATAGCAACCTCGAAGGAAGGATGGCAAGACCCCATTAAGAGATATCTAGCAACTTTGGAACTCCCTACGGATCCCAAAGAGGCCGCAAAAGTACAAAAGTGCTCGGGAAGATACTTCCTCATCAGAGAAGAACTATATAGACAAGGGTATGCGAGCCCCCTGCAGAAATGCATAGGCAAAAATAATGTTAGAACAATACTCGAAGAAGTCCACAAAGGAGCCTGTGGCTCCCATATAGGAACAGACACCCTTGCTGGGGTACTACTTCGCCAAGGTTACTTTTGGCCTACCTTGAGGAAAGATGCAAGGCAATTTGTCCGAAGATGCGACAATTGCCAAAGGCACGCCAATAGACAAAAGTTACCTTCGGAAAGAATAACCTCAGCAAATTACCATTGCCCCTTCGCCGTATGGGGTATTGATCTCATCGTACCCCTTCCAAGCGCTCCTGGTAGGGTAAAGTTCTGCATAGTCATAGTGGACTACTTCACTAAGTGGATTGAAGCAGAGCCATTGGCATCAATCTCGGTGAAGGATATCCAAAAGTTCATATGGAAGAACATCATATGCCGATTTGGCATACCAAGGGTAATAGTGGCCGACAATGGAACCTAGTTTACGAATAGAGGATTCCAGGAATTCGTGGCTGACCTTGGCATAAAAAAACATTTCGCTCCAGTAGCCCACCCTCAAAGTAACGTGCAAGTTGAGGTATCCAATAGGACAATAAAAGATGGCTTGATGAAGAGGCTAAACGAGGCAAAGGGTAAATGGCCAGGAAAGCTCCCAAGTGTGCTATGGAGCTATCATACGACTCCCCGAAGGGCCACCGGGGAAACTCCTTTCTCACACGTGTACAGGATAGAAGCCATCATCCTCATTGAGGTCATACAGCCTTCAATAAGAATACAAGTATTCGATGAAGGAGGAAATAATCTCGGCTTGAGGACAAAACTAGACCTCGCCGAGGAACATTGCGAAATGGCCGAACGTAGGAGGAAGGGTTTCCATCAAAGAATAGCTCATGCTACTAACATACATGTAAGATGAAGAGAAATCAAAAAAGGAGACCTCGTCCTTCGAAATGCCGAATTTGAGCCACGCAAGCCATCAAAAGGGGTACTTCGGGAGTGTACCTTATTTGGTCTTCGACGAACTCCACCCAGGGGTCTACAGATTGGGTGATACCGAGGGAGTAGAGTTGAAAAATACTTGGCATTCAGACTCTATGAAAAGATTCTATGCTTAGACATTTTTTCTAAAAGAAAGCTTATGACTATTCCTCCCCAAAGTCGCCAATGAAAATACAGGCAAAATATTGTCGCGTTACTAAAAAAGACTCCTTAATCATTTTCTTCCAAAAGGAACTAGCTCCCTGATGGAGTTTAAAAACTAGGCAAAATACGGGAAAGGCCCAATACGGCTCTTTCCAAAGACATAATTTTGAACGACTGCCGAAGATACATACATAAAATTACACTAACTCATGAAGAATCATATCCGTAGGAAAGAACGGAGATTTGAGAAAAAATCTTCATTAAAATTTCTAAGGCAAATGGTACAAAAGGGAAAGATCACAAGAAAAAGAAAGAGTAGAAAAAAGCCTATGGCTGAGCCGAAGCGTCCGGCATCTTCTCGGCGTTGGCATCTTCTTCTTGAGTAGGATCAGCCGGAGGCACAGGCCCAGCAAGGGGAAGGTTGAGAAACTCCAGCTTCGACCATGTCCACCTGGGCTCTTTGGGAAAGTCTAGAGCGGACAGGAAGGAGAGGTCGAGCTCAGGGTGCCGAGAAAGGACCTGATGACGCACCAAGCAGAAGCCACCTTGGTAAGACACCTTCATCATCTGGTCGGATTGATCCTTTTCAGCACTAAGGGCTGACAGCTCGGCTGTGAGCTTAGCAACCTCCCTCTCGAGCTTCATCTTCTTCTTATTTTTAGCTTTCTTCCTCAAAGAGTCAACCTCGGCATGGAGCTCGGCGTTCAAAGCGAGTGCCTTCACAAGGTTCTCGCGATCTTCAGCTTTCTCCTTTCAAAGGGCTTCGTTCTCCAAAGAGAGAACGGCACACTTTGAGCCAAGGTCCTCTACCTTGGCTAAAAAATCAAGGAGAGCTCCTTCTTTCTCTCCGCGAGCTCGGCCCGAAGATTCACTATGTCCTCCTTCACAATCTTATTTAGTTTGCCGTACTTGAGGACATACTTAGTGCATAACTCCTTTGCTTTTCACAGAGAATCCTCGGACCGAGTGCCGGACTCTGTTTGCTTCATCGCCCAGGCACGAAAATATCCGCTGTACGCCAAGAGCTACAAAAAAAGGGGCCCTGAATAAGGATCGAAAGGCAATAAAAACTTATAAGAAAATTTTTCTAAGTAAAAAAGAAGAAAGGACTACCTAGGCGGCATGCTCAGTCATCCTCGCAGCGAGGATTTCCTCATTTGGGCATTCAGTGATGAGCGACTGAAAGGTGGCGTTTGTCATCACACCCATCGCCATCTGGGGAGCCATCAACTAACTATCCTCAGAGAACAAGTTCATGTCCTCCGTGAAAGTCCAAAAGGGCTCCCTCGGTACTTTATCCTTCAGGATGTGCCTATCCCAAAGAGCCCTCCTTCGGGCATGAGTTTCCATCTAGGGAGCGACAGACATGTCCTCTGCGAGATCACGCCAAAGTTTCATCAGTACATTATCCCGTAGCCATTCATCTAAAAAATCATAGATACAAAAAATACTAAGATTTGCAGAAGAATGACTAAGGAACCAACCTGGTGGAACTTCAACCACATCATCTTTGATGGCGATGGGGGCCATCAGGATCTCCACTGTGTACCGTGGAGACTGCAGCAGGGACTTCCGGAGGTGCAGATGAACCTAGGGAGAAGGTGCTCTGTGTGGATTACCCGGCATGGCCAGCAACGTCTTTGTCTCATGGTAGGAGGGCCTGCCTAAAATACTCAGAAAACAGGGGTTATGAGGTCCCTAGAGTCTTTTTCCGGGGAAGTGCCTCCGACGCCCAAGTCAGTGCTTAGCAGAGGTGGAGAAAGAGTAGTAAGCACAAGGGGTTCTTGCTTGTCGTGTTCTCTTTTAAGGGCTGAGAGGAGAGGAGAGGGAAGCCCCTTGCCTCAGAGTATTTAGGCGGAGAGAGGAGAGAGATCCCCCTCTGTCTGAGACCATTCCCCTGGCATATATAGGAGGGGGTGAACCCTTCAGATTGTAACACGTGTATGGACGGATGGTATCCATATTTCTGGGCGTGGAGTCCCCTAGCTGCCTGCAGGCTCCTTGTGCCACAAGCTACATTAGGTGCAGCCCTACATGACTGGACGTAGGTAGGGGCGGCGTGCCAGAGTGCATATGAGGGCGGCGTGCAGGGTGTTCAGGCAGAAAGGTCAAAGACTCCTTGATGGCTCCTACCGTACCTCCGAGGTCCCCTTGGTTGATGTCTCCCTTCGGAGTGAGAGGCCTTCTCCAGGAGTCACACCGGTACTTTGGCGTATTTACGAGCACCGAAGTTGGTCCCTTCAGGGGGCTTTCACCTATAGAAGATGGCTAGCACTTCTCCTCGAAGCTAGTTCGGTCGCCCTCCTGATGGAGGCAATACGGTAGTTTCTCGAGGTTGGTATTGGCGGGCTACCGAGGTCGCGTGCCTCAGGTGTTTGGCACCCTTTTTCCTCGGGTCCTTAGGTGTTCGGGGCGAGAGCACTTCGGCTATCAAATGCCCCCCTCAGAAAGCCGGAGTGGAGACTTCAGCTAGTGGTCCTTTCAAGAGCGCTTTCCAAGACTCGGAGTGCGACGTTCACAGGGGAGGTGATTTACCACATAGGGGGTAAGCCTTGTTCGAGCAGATGTTACCTATTTGCCCTTTGGTGTTCTCGAGATACCCAACCTCTTTACTTTTTCTGCCATAGGCTAGTGAACCGCACGTCTTGAAACTAGGCATGTCAGTTTGGAGTACCATGCCTGGTTTTTCATGATGTCAGACAATGCGTCCTGATTTCTTGTGTCGATCGACACATGGCAGGTGCTGGTTGGGATAGGCACGCCTTTTTGTTCGCGAGGGGCAATTATAGTGACGTTTCGCCTTCGTGCAGCAGTTATGACGTCCTTTTGGCTGCTTTTCCTCGATCTATATAAGTCTCCTCCTGTCATACTCTTCATTTTTTTCTCTTTGCTCTCACTTGGCTCTCGTCTGCTTTTGTGCCTTTTCTTCCTTTTTGTGGCGGTATTAGCGGCGGGGCAATTTTCGACCACCTTTCACGACGGCGTCCAGGAATCCCGACTTCGACAAAGCTTTTGGTGGGTTCTAACTCTAGAGATCCTTCAATTTCTGCTCTTCTTTTAGTTTTCCGAAGTCATTTTTCTTCTTTCCGAAGTCTCTCTTTTGGTCAACCATGTCTTCAGTTATTCCCAAGAGCTGGCATCCTCTTATGTCTCACCCTTGTTGCTCCACTTCTGAGAAATTAGAGAAGTGGACAGCCAAATTTTTTCTACCCTCGTACGCCACCACAAGGTTACCCCACCTTGGTCACTTTAGTTTTATGAATCGGGACAATGAGGTTATCGTTTTTTGAGCCCAACTGAAGGTCAGACTTCGGTATCCTCCAGCGAGGATGATTTGTGACTTTTTCCAATTTCATGGCATAGCCATAAATCAGCTTCCTCCCAACTCGTACTGCTATTTCAACACCTTTCTCTTCATGTGCGGGGTCTTCGGGGTAGAACCCCATTTTATCCTATTCATGCAGTATTACAAGCTCTACCCGGTCTTGAAGGGTGGCTTTTATTTTATGCTACCTCAGGGATCTAGGAGCAAAAAATTCATGTTCAGCTTTACTACCAAAGATAGCTGGCGAGGGTGGCAAAGGAAGTTCTTCTTCCTAAAGGTCGTGAAGGCCTGGTAGTATGTTCCGACAAAGTGGGCTCGGGGAAAGCTGGAGACGGACAAGAAGTTGCTAACTCCTGAGTTGGCGGCGAGGTTTGAGGACTTCGACAGACGTATCCGTGCTGTCGCCGACTGGGATGCCGAGGTCCCTCCATGCTCTCTCTACCCCTTCCCCATCATGTGGAAACTCATGACTGAGGATGTTCTTCAGGAGTTGGGGGTGGTTAAGGAGCACAAGATGGATCTTGGCATGCCAGCTCCTGCTACCTAGGGGAAAGACTCTTGGCTAGTGAAGCTCCTTCGGAGCGAGCTCACTTATGAAGCCTTTTTTGAAAGTAAGTTTCTTTCAAAGTTTTCAGCATAAGTGCCTGTCTGCACTCACACTGATGTTTTCCCTCTTTTTCAGAGATGGGCGACGAGTCTGCTGCCTACTATAAGTCTCTCTTCCTTGGTCAGGCCGAGAAGGGAGAGCAAACGAAGAAAGGCGTCTCCAAGACGCGGAAGACTACTGGGAGCGGACCATCTTCGGCCAAGAAGGCCAAGAATGACACCCTTCTTCCATCCTCGGAGGATGTGGCGGAGGTCGGCGGTGTGATTGCAACTTCCATAGAGGTTGGTGGTGTCATTGCAAGTTCCACCAAGGTTGCAACTCTCGCCGAACCTAAAACTCCCGCAGAGGTTCCTGCTGGGGTGGTTGCTGTTACTGCTTCTATAAGTCCCGCCACGTCGGTGGATCTTTTGGGCTCTTTGGCAGGGAGTCCCTCTGCCGAGGACTTGGAAAAACACCGAAGGGACAAAGGCAAACATGTTGCTGCCGATGTGTAAGAGGTCCGGGACTCCGACGACGATGTCGCTGAGGTTGGGCTAGGTTTGTCTCTTATCCCCTTTTTAGTTTTTGCAATCTCATGGCTTTCTCAGTCAAGGAGTTTTGCCTGATGAGACGCATGTTTTTTATTTTGCAGAAGATTTGGTGCCCTCAGCTTGGATGGTTGACCATGCCCGTAGGCGAGCTCTTTGGGATTCCCATGTCCCGAAGGACATGGTTCCGAGGGAGCCGTTCTGGTCTTTGATAGAGGACATGAACCTGTTCTCCGAGGATTGTCAGGAAATGGTTCCCCAGATGGTGAGGGGTATGGTCACTCTGGCCTCCTTCAAGGCAGTTGCCGAGGAGTGCGCTTCCGAAGACTTTCTTGCCACCAAAGTTTCCGAGCATGCTGCCCAGGTATTTCTTTAGGCCTGTTCATTTTTCCTCCCCATTTTTTGTCTAAGTGTTTTTGGCTTTCCTTGTGTAAATTTCACTAAGTACCTTCTCTTTTGCAGCTTCTGGGGTATAGTGGATACCTTCGACTTCGGCAGCAAAGCAGTCTTCGGTCTGAGCTTGGGCCAAAGATAAACTTGCGAAGGGCAAGGTTTTGTGCACTAACTTGGTTGTAACGAACACCGAGTTGAGCCGCATAGCCAAGGAGAAGGTTGCCACTCTTAGGGAAGGGTTCTTGAAGGGCGAAGATGAGCTCTTGAAGGATTTCTCCAAGAAGATGTCCGACCTTGGTGAGAAGGTTGTGAGCTTAACTTCGACCAATGAGGCCATTCAGAAGGAGAAAGAAGAAGAAGCTACTCTCATGACGAAGGCTCTTGCTGACAAGGCCGAACTTCAAGCCAAGGTTGACTCGCTGAAGAAGGATTCGAAGAAGAAGAAGAAGATAAAAGAGCTGGAGAAGGAGGTTGCGGACCTTTGGAAGGAGGTTTCGGATCTTCAGAATGAGGCGGACGACTTGGACGTGAAAAAAGACAAAGCCGTTTAGGCGACCAAGGTTGCCTTTCAGGACAACTTCTGCCTAGCTTGTCACCAATTTCTGAAGAGATATCCGCACCTTGACCTTTCCTTCTTGGCTGCCCTGGATATTCCCAAGGGGCCTCGGTGGACTTGCTCGAAAGTCGAGGTCCTCAACCTGCAATTTGCCCCTCCTCCTACACTGAAGGCGGCGGCAAAGGACTCAGGAGCCGAAGCTTCCCATGACGCCGGGGTCCCTTAGATATTCTAGGGCCTTTGCCTTGTTTTTGTTATTTGTATTTTTCTTCTTGTAACCTTCTCCTTGTACTAAGACCTTCTTCAATGAATTTTCCATCATAATTTGGTTAAGTCTTTTCAGCAATTTTTCCCTGTTGTTCCGACCACTTTCGGTCAAGGGAGTTCAGAAAGGTACAAGCCATTTTTGTTTCCTAATTGTCCAGACCACTTTCGGTCATGGGACTTCGGAAAGGTATATTTTTCTCGTTTCATCGGCCAACCTTCGGGTAAACTATCTTTGTTTCCGAAGTTTACCTAGGCAAGTTTTAGCCTGCCTTTGTCAGCCGTACTCGATGGACTTCACCTTTTTTGGGTATATAACCCAACCAACTTTGGAAGGAAAACAAGACGTTCGGGAGTCAATGGACTTCACCTTTCTTCGGCGAGTACTTTTAGATAGGGGAAAACTTCTGTACATAGAGAAATTTCTCACTTGTACAATTTCTCATCTAAAATTCTAAGTATAGAATTTCTTTAAGGCCTCCGAGTGCCATGCATTTTTTAGTTTTCCTTCTTCGGTGCCAGCAAGCTTGTATACTCCCTTTCGGACCTCTTCTAGGACCAAATATAAGGCCCTTTCCCATTTGGCCGAGGCACCCCATGGGTCGGTTTTCGGGGTTCAGACTCGGCCTTTCGGAGAACGAGGTCTCCTTTCCCTATTCCTGTCATGCCCACTACTGCCCCTGGCCCATCTGGGCCTAAATACCAAAGCTTGCAGCGGAAGTTATTCAATCAGAAGGGGCTTTATCAAACAAACCGAGCACCTACGGCGTGAGTCCAGGATCTATTCTGGTACTAGCTTGTTACTTAAATACTTTCAATGTGTTGTCAGGGTGCTCTTCAGGAACAAGCTAATACCTATGTGGAATTCTAGTGTTCCATTTATGGACTTTACCTCTAGCCAGTTACACACATAATCAGCAAATCATACTTGCAAATCAAGCAAAGCATACACTTAATCCATTAAGTGCATAGAATGTGTGTCCATCAAGTGTACTAATCCAATGCATGGCAACCAAGAAGCCCATCTCATTTTCAACTTTGAAAACCACATTTATATATATATCCATGAGCATCAGCCAAGTCTAGTGCACATAACATGAATATGCATCATGGCATTCCATCAAAAATCATCCAAAGATAATCACGATCATAATGGCAACAAACAAGCATCATTTACTTGGAAAACGTACCAAGGATGCTATATGTCTCTAATTAGCCAGGTTCAGGTTTTACAGACCACGCCCTCATACTACCCAACCTCGACTCATAATAACCTGGAACGCATTCCAGCTTAATAGACCTTGTTCCCACAACTTCTAAACTCCATATGCCTGCACAAGGAAGTCCAAACCATTAGCTTGATTCACAAGCAATCTATACCACATAAGTCACTTAGAGTCAAATGAATAAATTGAGCAACACTATACTCATACCCAACCCTTTAGCACAATGTAACGAGTACTCTGGTACTCTACGCTTGATCTATCAAGCCATCCTTTTCCTGAAAAAGGTATAACAGGGCGGGTGAGTTATAAAACTCAGTAAGAATCCCGACGGCATCCAATGCCTAGTGAGGTAAATACTCATGACTTTCAAAGTCATCATATGGCTTCCAAAGCCTAAACTTGTGCCAAGCATGTCATGGCAATTAAATCCCATGCCAAGAATACCATGGCAAATAAATTCATGCCAAGAATATCATGGCAAATAATCCTGTTCCTGCAAAGGAAAACACTAAAACAAAGAAAACACAAGATATAGCACAATAACAATAACAATAATATTATGGGTCAGCATGCACAAACAACAACGGTTCAGAGAAGCACGCAACTCAACACACACAACACTGTCCTCGTACAAACTGTTCCATGTCACCGTATGGCATCCGCAAGCATTAGCATAAACCATGCCACTAATCCCGGNAATTGAGTTGGCCAAACTCAATCCCCAGCCCTAAATGCTTGCTAATTACTCATGAGTAAACCATAATTGCCAAAGCAACAATACCTTGCCCAATATGCACTTATGTGCCCAAATATCCAACTAAGAAAGTATCATGAGTCCTCACAAAAAGTAACAACCACATAGCCCTGCCATGCACACCTATGGTCACTTGGTTCTTTGACCATCACATAGGGGCACTAATACTCACAATGAAAGATCATGGAAAATATACCATGCAGAGAGTGAGTATAGGGATTCTTACCACCATTTGTGTAACCTTTTGCTCATTGTCTTTGCCTTGCTTTGCTTTGTTTGTTGTTGGAACTTATCTTTTCCATAATGGACCTATAAAGCCCAAAATACTAACAAGTTACTTAATTGCTTTCTATTAAACATGAGAACCATAATTTACCAAGCACACTTGGTTTAACTTACTCAACCTCACTTAAGGAGGTAAAGGCTCACTTAGCCTTTCTGTGAACTGAGGCCCAATTTTCTGTGAACTCAGGCCTACATTGGCCTTTTCCTGGAAATCCAGGCCCAATTTACACTTTTCTGGAGTTCAGGCCCACTTGGCCTTTTCTGGAATTCTGGCCCAACTTGGCCTTTCCAGGAACTCAGGCCCAACTGGCCTTCTCTGGAACTCAGGCCCACTTGGCCTTTTAATTCCTCAGGCCCACTTGGCCTTTTAATTTCTTTTCTCTGGACTTGGCCCAACTTACATTTAGGCCCAATTTTACCTTTTCAGGATTTGGCCCATTTAACTTCTCCAGGATTTGGGCCTATATTAACCTTTTCAGGATTTAGCCCATTTGCTAATAATGCCATTATGGCCCAAAATAGCCCATTTAAGAGTTTCTGGACCAAGAATACTTGGTTTTCAATTTGGGCCTTCAAATTTAACTCTTGGCCCAATTAGCCCCATTACTTCTTTCTTTTGCTCAATTTAGTCCCATAAGTTTTCTAAGGACCATTTATGCCAAGAACACTTGGCTAGCTCCAATTTTCGCCAACTTGTCATTATGGCCGAATTTATCATTACTTTCCTTTACCATTTTGGCTTCACATTTTGCTAGGCACACCTAGCTACCATGAACACATGGTTTACACACATCCACCAAAAATTGGCACCATGGCCGAATGCATGCTTCATTTCTTCTTTGTGATTTTTGCTTGTACAAGTCATCTAGGACTCAAAACATGCCAAGAACACTTGGCCCCACATGGCTAACATGCCAAGACATTAAAAACCACATATGGCCGAATCCTCCATGGCTTGATTTTGCTTGCAAAACTCCTCTTTTTTTGCATCCAAGTTTTGACCAATATCTTGTATACTCACAAGGACTTCAATGATACCAAGAATACTTGGAAAATTGCACATACAAGCCAAAATACCCATTTGGCCAAATTTGTTCCTTGCTTTTCTTTGCATCCTTTGCTTGATTCCTTGCTTGGAATGGCTATACAAGCCTCGAGGCACCAAGAACACTTGGTTTCAAGCCTCAAAATACCATGGACATCCATGGCCGAAAGTTGCTCCTTGCTTTTCTTGGAGTTCTCCTCCATTTCCTTGCTTTTCATGGCTTAAAAGTGCCATGCATGCCTTGAACTCTCAAGTTGAGTCCAAGAGCACTATAAATCCTCCATGGCCGAATCTTCAAGAGCTTGTCCTTNAAATGTTAGTGAAATGAAGTGGAAATGGGAGCATGGCCGAATGTAAGCTGCACATGGAAGGGAAATGAAGCTCAAATGCAAGCCAAATGTGGCTAAATGCAACATGGCCGGTCAACACTAATTCAAAAAGGAGGAAAGCTAGTCAAATGCAAGTCCATGGACAAAAGAAAGTGATGTCCCATCAAGACAACCCATTTGCTTCCTTTATGGCGCCATTTTGCCAATTTATATGGCATGGCCGAATTTTTGAATGAAAAGGGGGGAGAATGAGTCAAATGCTCATTAAGTGTTGATTGGACAAGTGATGGTGAGGAGAAATAAAATAATGCAAAGTGGGAGACAAAGACTAGTAAAAAATGATGGGCAAAATAAATAATGTGGGTGGAGGCTTATGTGGAAAATATTTAAATGGAACAAATGGGATGGCCGGCCATGGTTTATTTTACCATGCAATAATGGCCAAATCCCTCCTTTAGCCCTCCACCTTTCTCCAATTGTTCAATTGAGTCCTCCCACAAACTTTTCCTTTGAGCAGTTGAGTCCCTCAACTTTAATTTCCACCATTTAAATCACCAAAACTCTTGGCCTAAGCCAAGCATAATTCATAGAGTGTCCAACACTCATTAATGCCCATTCCATAAATAAATTTAAGATCTCCCGAGCTTACCGAGCTCAATTCCCATTTAGGGAAAAATTTCCATGTCTCCTCAATTAAATTGCTAAGTTTCCAAATTAGGAAAATTTTTATTTCCACTAATCCTCTTAACCCGGGACTTAATCATTTAGCCCTTTCCGGGTGTAACAATTCCTTTTGGCCTGTCATGCAGGTTTGCGCTCCTGGCCACTTCTGCTGGAAGGCCTTTCTTCGGAGCTTGGCCATTTTTCTGTGTTCGTCAACTAGGTTGAGCTTATTTCTCAACCCGAGGTCGTTTCCTCTTTCGTCAAACACTTGTATTCTAGCTGATGGCTGTACTGCTTCGAATGGATAATGGCCTTTGTACTGGAGAGGTGTCTCCCTCGTGGCCCCTCGGGGAGTTGTCTAGTATCTCCTTAGTACATCCGGAAGTTCTCCTGGCTACTTTCCCTTTACTTTTGCCAACCCTTTTTTATAGTCCCTCTTTATAGTTCTGTTGGCTACCTCAACTTTGTCTATTGCTCTGGGGCTGAGCTAGCGGGGCAGAGTGCGTTTTTATTCCGATGTTGGTGATGAATTATTGGAATCCCTTGTTCATAGACTAGGGACCATTATCTGCCATTATCACCGTCGGTATGCCAAATCTGCATATCACGTTCTTCCAGATGAACTTTTGTACATCTTTTTCCGGAATGGTTGTTAGGGGTTCTGCCTCATTCCACCTAGTGAAGTAGTCCACTGTTGCTATGGAGAACTTCACTCCTTTGGGTGCTGTCGGGAGTGGCCCGGTGAGGTCTATGCCCCATATTGCAAAGAGGCAAAAGGTAATCTTTCGGGGTTATCCACTCCGAAGGCAGTTTTTGGTGCGGGCATGTCTTTGGCAATTTTCACACTTCCTAGATGAACTGTCTTACACCCTTTTTTGCCGATACCTTTATGTAACGGACTTGCGTACCCTTGCTAGTATAATTTCTCTTTAATTAGGAAATATCGTCCGGAACGTCTTCGCACTTTTTACCGCTTCATGACGATTTTTTTGGGGACTCTTCGGTTGCAAGATTCCTCTTTGGAGGATCTTTCCTCCCTTCGTCCGAAGTTACTCACCATTTTGGTAACCCTTTTTTTTTTTTTTATCCTAGTTAGGCTATCTGCTTCTTCGGCATTGTCTCGAAGAGGTGTGTTTTCAACACGCACTGCATCGTACTTCTGGATGAGCTTTGCTACACCCTTATGGTATTTTGCCGAAGTTGGACCATTTGTGCTATAGTCCCCTGCCATCTACCGCACTAGTAGTTGGGGGTGCCTGTGGGCCTCTAGATATCCCACGCCAACCTTTCTAGCTAGGTGTAACCCTGCTATGAGAGCTTTATCTTTTTCATGGCGTTAAATCCACATTTAATGGATTTTCTGATTTTCAGGCCTTCGGGAATAACTATCCCAGATTTCTAGTGCCCGGGGCCAAAGACCCTTTCTACCAAACAAGGTCACCTTTGGCTTGGCTGTTCGAAGTCCGATTGCCCTCCTTTGGCCACTTTGGTATTTTTAGCAATAAAGTCTGCTAGGGCCGGGGTGGATTTGAAAGCACGGAGGTAATCTCCTGCTTGCTGGCACCAGGGCGTAGACAACTTTTTGCAGCAGGGGGTACCCGACTTTGTTGCCAAGGAGATGGTGACTTTTCTTTGGGTGCGGAACTCTTTCAGCAGGGAGGTATGGGTCATTTTAACCCTGTTTCTCCTGCAGATCGTGTCCTAAGGGCCTGAGGGGTATGTTTCCTACCAAGGACTCATCTCGTCGATCTCCGCTTCCCATACTCCTGTGAGTTGACACGGGACTCTTCTCTAACGAGGTACTGATGAAGAGGACCTTCGCCCGAATTTAGCTGCGGCCATCTTCGGTCTAACTGATGCGTCTCTTCGACCACAATAGAGCTTGGGAATTCATACAGGAAGGCCATGGTAATAGTTAGAGGACATTCGCCCTCAGGTAGGAAGTCCCAGCCACGGTGGTTTGGTCGCTAGTTGGTCCTCTGGCGCGGACGGGGACCTCGAAAGTCCTTGGTCCTTAGAATGTCGAGTTTTCAACAACAACGGCCTGGGAGTGGTTTCCCACAGACGACACCAAATGATGGCGATGGGGGCCAACAGGATCTCCACTGTGTACCGTGCAGACTGCAGCAGGGACTTCCGGAGGTGCAGATGAACCCAGGGAGAGGATGCTCTATGTGGATCACCCGGGATGACCGGCAGCGTCTTTGTCTCATGGTAGGAGGGCCTGCCTGAAACACTCAAAAAACAAGGGTTAGGAGGTCCCCGGAGTCTTTTTCGGGGGAGCAGCCTCCGACTCCCAAGTCAATGCTTAGCAGAGGTGGAGAAAGAGTAGTAAGCACAAGGGGTTCTTTCCTATCGTGTTCTCTTTTGAGGGCTGAGAGGAGAGGAGAGGGAAGCCCCTTGCCTCAGAGTATTTAGGCGGAGAGAGGAGAGAGATCCCCCTCTGTCTGAGACCATTCCCCTAGCATATATAGGAGAGGGTGAACCCTTCAGATTGTAACACGTGTATGGACGAATGGTATCCGTATTTCTAGGCATGGGGTCCCATAGCCGCCTGCAGGCTCCTTGGGCCACAAGCTGCGTCAAGCACAGCCCTACATGATAGGACGTTAGTAGGGGTGGTGCGCCAGAGTGCATATGAGGGCAATGTGCAGGCTGTTCGGGCGGAAATGTCAGAGACTCCTTGATGGCTCCTGCCGTACCTTCGAGGTCCCCTTGGTTGATGTGTCCCTTCAAAGTGAGGGGCCTTCTCCCGGAGTCACACCGGTACTTCGGGGTATTTACGGGTGCTGAAGTTGGTCCCTTCAGGGGGCTTTTACCTGCAGAAGGTGGCTGGCAGTTCTCCTCGAAGCTAGTTCGGTCACCCTTCCGATGGAGGCGATATGGTAGTTTCTCGAGGTTGGTATTGGCGGGCTACCGAGGTCGTGTGCCTCAGGTGTTTGGCTCCCTTTTTCCCGGGGTCCTTAGGTGTTCGGGGCGATAGCACTTCGGCTATCAATCTTCAGGCTCATCCACACCAAGGACTTCACCGGGAATATTCTTTCCTTTTCTTCTCCTGCTCTTTTTGAGCTCTTGAGCTGATGTGTGCTCGACCGAAGTCTCGGCAGCAAGGACCGGACTCAAAGTTGCCCCGAAAGTGGTAGAGTCCAAGGGAGGAACAGCATGGGCTGGAGAATGAGCAGGAGATTGATCCAGCACTTCGGCCACATCTTCGGGGGGAGGAGGGATGGTAGCCGCCTTGGCCTTCTTCGCTTTAGAAGGACCTCCGGTGGTCTTCTTTCTCTTGGCAGATGCCTTCTTGCGCGCCTGCTCTCCCCTCTCAGCCTGACCGAGAAAGAGGGACTTGTAAAAATTAGCAGCCTGATCACCCATCTCTGCAAAAGGAATAAACATCAGTGTAAGTCCAAGAGGAAAACAAATTTCAAATCCTGGAAGGTGACT
>KK902930.1:0-16953 GCA_000696445.1 Aquilaria agallochum | reverse complement strand
ACTTCGGCTATCAATCTTCAGGCTCATCCACACCAAGGACTTCACCGGGAATATTCTTTCCTTTTCTTCTCCTGCTCTTTTTGAGCTCTTGAGCTGATGTGTGCTCGACCGAAGTCTCGGCAGCAAGGACCGGACTCAAAGTTGCCCCGAAAGTGGTAGAGTCCAAGGGAGGAACAGCATGGGCTGGAGAATGAGCAGGAGATTGATCCAGCACTTCGGCCACATCTTCGGGGGGAGGAGGGATGGTAGCCGCCTTGGCCTTCTTCGCTTTAGAAGGACCTCCGGTGGTCTTCTTCCTCTTGGCAGATGCCTTCTTGCGCGCCTGCTCTCCCCTCTCAGCCTGACCGAGAAAGAGGGACTTGTAAAAATTAGCAGCCTGATCACCCATCTCTGCAAAAGGAATAAACATCAGTGTAAGTCCAAGAGGAAAACAAATTTCAAATCCTGGAAGGTGACTTACTCTCGGCAAAAGCCTCGTATGAAATTTCAGCCCGAAGAAGCATTACTATCCATGCCTTCCTCCCCGGGAGAACAGGAACGGGCATGTTTGGGTCACCCTTGTGTGCATTCACTACCCCTAGTTCCCAAAGGACCTCCTTGGTCATGAGGTCCCATTTAATGGGAAAGGGATAAAATGAACGCGGAGGAACCTCGGGGTCCCAGTCTGCGACCGCCCGAATAAGTCGATCAAACTTATCAAACTCGGCCGACAACTCCGAAGTTAGAAGCTTCCAGGGGTCGATGACATCAATCTTCAGGGTCCCCGAAGCCCACCTGGTTGGTACGTGGCTCCAAAACTCGAAAATCGACAGGAAGAAGAACTTCTTCTGCCATCCTCACCAACTATCCTTATTATCGAAAGTGAAGGTGAATTTTTTGCTCCCGGACCCTCGGGGAAGCAAAAAGTAAAAACTGCCCTTCAGGACCGGGTGGAGTTTGTAATATTGCATAAAGAAAAGAAAGTGGGGGTTTATCTTAAAAACCCCACACATGCGGGGGAATGAGTTGAAATAAGAATGAGAATTAGGAGGGAGCTGGTTCACGGCAATCCCGTGAAACATACAGAATTCGCATATCATCCGATGGGGAGGATACCGAAGACCAGCTTTCAACTGAGCTCGGTAAACGGTAATTTCACCCGAATGGGCCATAAAACTGTACGTACCTGGGATAGGCAACCTCGGAACGATGTAAGAAGGAAGATAAAATTTGGCCATCCACTTCGTCATTTTTTCCGAAGTGGTAGAGCAAGGATGAGACTCAAGGGGGAGAAAAATTTCGGGAATAGGATGGATGGACATCAACGGGGTTGGATTTGACATTTTTTTAGAAAAAAGAAGGATGACCTCGGGAAAAATGGAGGAAGAGAATAAAAAGACTTCGGAAAAACAATCTCAGAAGAAAAAAGAAAGCTACAAAGGGAAACACCCACCGAAGGTTTTACTGAAGTGTGGGTTTCTGGACGCCGTCGTGAAGGTTGCCGGAAATCGCCCTGCCGTTGGAACCACCGCTAGAAGAAGAAAAAAGACGAGAGAGAGCTCTAGAGCAGATGAGAGCAAAAGAAAAGGGTGTGAAGAGAAATGAAGTGAGAGGTGCTTATATAGATCGAAGGGGGTAGGCGAAGCATCGTCATTATTGCCCTTCAAAGGTGAAGAGACACAATTAACACAACTGATGTAACTACTCGCCATTCATCAACAGCCACGTGTAAGTTGATGCGAGAAACAAGGGCATGCCCTTGACAGCTGGCAAATCTATATAACACTTCCCAAAGTGACACGTCCGTCTGAATGAGAAAATGAAGTGATTCACTGACAGGGAGGACAGTGGAATTCCACGCCTTTGACGAAAGCCTCGACAGAAGCGCCAGGAACATCGCTCGAACTCCAAAGAATTTCCAAGAGCCTCCCAAACTAAAGATGCATCTTCGATTTTTTTTAGGGGGGCATATGATAGCCGAAGGGCAATCCCCCCTGAAAGACCTCACGCGTATACATCCTCATGGGCCAACGCGTCACCTTTAGTCAGGAACAAGTGACCAGACCTCGGCAAAGAGAGGGCCTCAAGCATGCTCGGACAAGCCGAATAAGCGTTGCTTTTGGGGGACATGTCAGACCAACTTCGGTCATAAAGGGTCAACACTCCTCCTGAGGATACCCTCAGAATGACTCCACGTGGCTAAGCCCACCTTCGGTTATTCTTTGAAGCACCTTCGGGACATACCCTCAAAAGTACCCTTGCCAAGAACCTGAGCCTAACCTCAGGAAAGTCTAGTCGAAGGTGTCTTGTATAAAGCAAAGGACCTCCCTCCGAAGATGTTCACCTCCCCGAGGAACCCCTGGACCTCATGCGAATTCGGTCACCTATAAAGGCCATGTTGACCCACGACTAGACAGCTTAGGAGTCTCTGATACACCGTACTCATACAGCCCCCGACACATTGCCCCCAGACACACTCTGACATGCCATCCTCAAGCGGCATAGGCTTTCGGCGGAATAGCCTGTGGTCGAGTAAAAACCCCTCTAAAGGTACGAATCACATCCAGCTGAACACGTGTCATGATCTGGGCAAGCTTGTGGCAAACAGACTTCTCCTATCTACCTCCTATAAATGCTCGGGAGGCATCACAGGTAAAAGGGGGCTCTCTCCCCATGAGACAATCTTTACCCTTTTTCTTATCTTCAAATACTGACTTGGGCGTCGGAGATTCCTCCCCGGAAAAACAGTCCGGGGACCTCCTAACCCCTACTTTCTGTGTCTCCCAAGTGGTCTTCCCAGAACGTATTCTTTCTTGACGTTCTTCCACCACCGAAAGATCCTGCCACCCTCATCATGACATAGAGTGGAGATGCTGATGGGCATCATAGGGTATAGTGGATACCTCCGGGCTTGGGCGGCAAAGCAAGCTTCGGTCCGAACTTGGACCGAGGACCGTTTGGAGAAGGCCAAGGTCTTCTGCGCGAACTCTGTTGTAAAAAACGCAGAGTTGAGCCAGATAGCCAATGAGGAGGTCGCAAAACTTCGGGAGGAATTCTTGAAGGGCCAAGAAGAGCTCTTGTAGCATTTTTCCCAGAAGATGTCTGACCTGGGAGCAATGGTGGTGAACCTAACTTTGGCCAACGAGGCCTGTCAAAAGGGGAAAAAGGAAGACTCTGCTCTCCTAGCGAAGGCGCTTGCTGATAATGCCAAACTTCAAACCGAGGTCGAGGCCTTGAAGAATGAACTGAAGAAGAAGAAGGTGAAGGCGCTGTAGAAGGAGGTTGCTGACCTTTAGGACGAGGTGGAGGAGTTGTCCCTTGAGAAAGACAAGGCCGTTAAGGGGACCAAGGTTGCCTTCTAGGACGGCTTCTCTCTGGCTCGCCACCAAGTTTTGAGAAGAAGTATCCAGACCTTGACCTTTCCTTCTTAGCTGGCTTGACATCCCCGAGGAGCCCCGGTGGACTTGGTTGAAAATCGAGCACCTCAACCTACCATTTGCCCCTCCTCCTGCACCGAAGGTGGTGGCTAAGGACACAAGAGTGAAAGCTTCCCAGGATGTCGGGGTCCCTTTGATGTTTTAGGACCTTTGCCTTCCTTTTCTTTGTAATTTTTCTTCTTGTAACCTTTTCATTGTAATAAGGCCTTCTCCAATGACATTTTTCCCCTTTCCATAATTTGGCTAAGTCTTTGAGCAATAACTTTTATTTCCCAGTTATCTCGATCACTTTCGGTCAAGGGAGTTCGAAAAATACTTTTTTACTTACTCTGTTAACCGTCTTCAGAAAAATGTTCATTTTCGATGAATTCCCTCAAGCAAAATTTTGGCTTATAGGCAATGGGCTTACTTTTTGGGAGAATGACCCAATCAACTTCAAAAGGAATAAGTAAATTTCGCAAGCTTCTAAGCCTTGTTTGGCGAGAGTTGTTTGGTGGAAGAAAAATTTTTGTACTTAGAAACTTTTCTAACTCATACAATTTATTACCAAGATTCTAAGTATAGAATTTCTTCAAGGCGTCCGAATGCCATGTACTTTTCAATTCTCCATCTTCGGAGTCGACGAGCTTATAGACTCATTTTCGGACTTCGTAAAGGACCAAGTAAGGCCCCTCCCAGTTTGCCCGAAGTACCCCGTGGGACTGCCTTCGGGGCTCAAATACAGCCTTTCGGAGAATGAGGTCTCCTCTCGTTATTCCTTTTGGCCTAATGCGTAGATTCACAGCTGTGGCCACTCTTTGCTGGAAGGCTTTTCTTCTGATTTCGGTCATCTCTATATGTTCGTCAATCAGGTCAAGCTTAGTTCTCAAACCGAGTTCGTTTCCTCCTTCATCGAACACTTGTATTCTGACTGATGGCCGTACTGTCACACCTCACACAAGCACTGGCCCATTTACTAAGTATTAACCTCCCAAAACTGTAGTTTAATCTCTAACCTTTCAATTCGGCCAACTAACAATTTTTAACCTTAAGTCTTATTTTCTTAAGGTAATTAGCCTGCGAGGTGTCCCAGGAGGCTTATGAGTAATTCCAAATAGTTACTTGCAGCAGAAGTAAGGCCCAAATCCACTAGCTAGCAAAACAAGCAAGGCTTTAATATGTAAGTTGCAATACAAGCAAGGCAACACTCAATACAACTTTAAGTGTTCAAAATGTGTGCAATCAAGTGTTCTACTTAAATGGCAACTAAGAAGCCCATGGTAGTCACTTTGATTTGAAAACACATGTATGAGTGCACATGTACATTCGGCCATAAAAAGTACAAGGAGGTTCACAACATAAACACAACTTCCATTCACATAAACTTGCCACCCATTGATCCATATCATCCATCATATATACAAGTCCAAAACCATACCATAAGTGCAAACATAACTTGGCCTACTAAGGTACCCCATGTACCACAAAATAACTAGGTAACCGAGACTACATAAACATGTACAACAAAAGTAGTCTACCTAGTACACATACATGGCTACATGCCATGATTCCAAAGTCTTCACTACCAAGCTATGTTACAGCCCAAAGCACCTAGTGCTCAAACAGAACCTTCAGTATGCCATACAACAAGACACACTGCAAAACCAAACCTATGACCATGTTCATGGTGATGAAAGTGAACACTATGATCAGAGCAAGTGTCCACATATCCATAGCTGCCCATCTAGACAAGTCCCAACTCTACAAGCCCGCACAACTTAACACATAAGTCTCTGTGACACCATCCCCCGTGCCCCTGCCCGGGATACCCTGTGAGCGTTTGTCTCACGATGGATTGTAATTGGCTAGCTGAGTTTGTGTGCGGATTAAATCTGATGCTACTAGTTGATTAACCTAGAAATGCATCATGCATGTTCTTATGCTTTAACTTTGTTTATTAAAACCATAAAACATTAAACAAGAACTCGGCCGAGTAATTTCTGCACAAATATACACAAACTGCCAAAGCATATCAAAATCAACATTTGTGTGAGTTTAACTACACATAAACAACTCGTGAAAGCATTCATACAATGAAGCAACTAATGCTCTCACCCTAGAACAATCCTGGAGTCAAGGACTCTTTATAACATAGACTATGGAGGCAAACTAAAGTACTGTATCAAAATACAAGACTTTACTAAGATCTCTTTNGCCTTAGCTAAAACCACTCAAATTTCTCAAGCAATTCCAAGCTAATGGCATTCCATGAACTTAAAAACACTTCTCCCTTACCTCAACTTCCAAGAACCAAGCAAGAATCAATCCCCTTTTCATTCAACCAAGCTCCCAAAGTTCTACACAAGTTCCAATCCAGAAATGAAGCACCAAACATCAAAATTATGCTCTCTAACCAAAACCCAAGCTCCAATTCAACCAAATAGCATGAATTCAATCAAGAACACAACTCTTACCTCGTTCAAAAATAGGGGATGGGAGAAAATGTCTCCCCAAGCTTCAAAAACATGATTTCAAGCTTGAAAATCACTTCTCCAAGCTTATATACTTTGTATTACACCTTTTGGCACCAAAATCTCTTGATTCCAAGCTTAATTTGAGAGGCAAATGGGGTTGAGAAGGTGGAAAACAGGTTATGGCAGCCCAAAGCCCTCTTTCCCCTTCCTAAACCCTCACTTAACCCTTAAACCATCAAAGTATTAAGCTTGTTACAATTAGGTACCCCATCTTTGTAACCTAGTAGTTTGTGATTAAATTCTTGTCTATTTGTCAAGTTTGAGTTAAGGTTAAGAGTTAAGTTATAAAAATTCATTTTAAAACACTCAGGACTCGTCCTAGCTATTCAGGATGCAAAATTACCATTTTGTCCCTGAACTTTGTTCAGTGCCTTATCCTTCTCAGAACTTAGTGAGTTTTGGTAAACTTCTCTATTCTTGCTATGTAAACTTAAATTAAGCTTCTAAACTTATTTTAAAACACTTTACCTTCCTCAACTGCATGTCCTACTAGAAGGGCCATAACATTCTCCCCTCCTTCTTGAATTTGGTCCCCCAAATTCCGTTGCAACTCCGGAAAAACACTAGGATATCTTTTCAGCATATCCTGCTCCGTCTCCCAGGTAGCTTCCTCCTCACTATGGTTAGACCAAAGGATCTTAACCATCGAAATCCACTTAGTCCTTAGTTTCTTGACTTGCCTATCTAATATCTGAACCGGCTTCTCCTCGTAGGTCAAGTCTTCCTGAATGGGTATAACTGAAGGATTTACTACCTGTCCCGGTTCTACTGTGCATTTCGTGAGTAAACTAACGTGAAACACGTTATGCACTTGAGATAGGTTAGGTGGTAATGCTAGCCGATAAGCAACCTTCCCCACTTTCTCCAACACTTCATAAGGTCCAATAAACCTAGGAGCTAACTTGCCCCTTTGCCCAAAACGGCTAACTCCTTTCATGGGCGACACTTTCAGAAGTATTTTATCTCCAACTTCAAAACTCAAGTCCCTTCTCCTCAAGTTTGCATACTTGGTCTGCCTGTCATTGGCTGTCTTCATCCTTTGCTGGATTAACTTAATATTAGCTGTAGTGTCAGCTATGATTTCAGGTCCAACAACTACTCTGTCTACTGGATCTGCCTAACAATGAGGTGTCATACATCGCCTCCCACACAAAGCTTCATAGGGCGGCATTCCAATAATAGTTTGATGACTGTTATTATAAGCAAACTCGATTAGTGGTAAATGCTGATCCCAATCACCTCTGAAATCAATAACACACATGCGTAGCTTGTCCTCCAACATCTGAATCACTCTCTCGGATTGCCCATCAGTCTGAGGATGAAAAGCAGTACTGAGACTAACTATACTTCCCAATGCTTCTTGAAAAGCATTCCAAAACCGTGATGTAAACCGAGGATCTCTGTCAGATATAATCTGATCTGGTAACCCGTGGAGTCTTACAATCTCCTTGATATACAACTAAGCTAACTTCCCTAATGTATAAGTGATTCTGATAGGTACGTAGTGTGCCGACTTCTTCAGTCTGTCAACCACAACCCAAATAGCATCGTGATGACTCCGGGTATTCGGCAACCCCACTAGGAAATCCATAGTAACGGATCCCCACTTCCTTACTGGCAGAGGTAACCTCTGTAGTGTGCCCACTGGTTTCTGATGTTCAGCCTTAACCATCTGAGATGTCAAACATTTTGCCACATGTCCCCTTACATCTCTTTTCAATCCTGGCCACCAAAAATGTGTCTTCAGATCTTGATACATCTTACTAACACCGGGGTGGATACTCAAAGTGCTGCTATGTGCCTCCTGTAGGACTTGCTGCCTATGTCCCTTAACATTCGGTACATAGAGTCGATCACCATAATGCAGTCTTCCATCTTTGTATCTGAACTCCTTCTTCACAGTACCAGACTTCGCTTCACCTGAAATCTTCTTCAGTAATGGATCTTTCAACTGAGCTTCTCTGACCCTAACTTACCAAGCTGACTGAACTTCCAAAATGTAGACTAGGGATTTTTCTCGACTTTGCCATAATTCATGCAAAGCTAAGAAACAGTCCCTCAATACTCCTTCAGAGGAGTCCGTAGCCTGATCCTTGGATAAGATCACTCCTGTGTACTTCCGGCTCAAAGCATCTACTACCACATTTCCTTGACCAGCACAGTACTCAATCGAACAATCATAATCTTTGATGTATTCAATCCATCGCCGTTGTCTCATGTTCAGATCCTTCTGGGTAAATAAATATTTCAAACTCTTGTGATCGGTGAAGATTCTGAACGACCTTCCCATCAAATAATCCCTCCACAACTTCAGTGCAAAAATCACTGCTGCAAGCTCAAGATCATGAATAGGATAGTTCAACTCATTAGGCCTTAGCTGTCTAGAACCATAAGCAATCACTTGACTGTCCTGCATCAACACACACCCCAAACCTGAACTTGATGCATCAGTATAAACTGTAAAGGCTCTGTCCGGATCTGGCAAGACAAGTATAGGTGCACTAGTCAACTTTTCCTTCAACTTCATGTAAGCTTCTTCACACTTCGGTGTCCACTCAAACTTCTGAGTTTTCTTGGTCAATGCTGTCAACGATGTAGCTATCACAAAGAATTTCTCTATGAAGCGTCTGTAGTAACCTGCTAAACCCAAGAAACTTCTGACCTCTGTAACTGTAGTCAGTCTCTTCCAATCAACTACTGTTTGAACTTTTTTAGGATCAACTGACAAACCTTGAGCACTGATGATATGTCCCAAAAACTGAATCTTCTCGGACCAAAACTCACACTTAGACAATTTTGCATAGTATTGATTATCCTTCAGCACTTGCAAAACTGTTCTAAGGTGCTCCTCATGCTCTAATGTAGATTGTGAATAAACCAGAATATCATCGATGAAGACTTCCACAAACTGATCCAAAAATGGCTTAAAGATCCGATTCATGGCTTCCATAAACACTGCTGGAGCATTCGTCACACCAAAAGGCATAACCGTATATTCATAATGTCCATACCTCGTCCTGAAGGCAGTCTTCGGAATACCTTCTTCCTTAACTCTGATTTGAAAATACCCAGACCGAAGATCAATTCTGGAAAACACCTTTGCTCCTCTGAGTCTGCGAAACAAATCATCAATTCTAGGAAGTGGATACTTATTCTTAACTGTCACTACATTCAGCTTCCTATAATCGATGCACAATCTGAAAGTCCCATCTTTCTTCTTCACAAATAACACTGGAGCTCCCCACGGTGATATACTAGGCCTTATAAAGCCTTTTCTTAGCAGTTCCTCCAACTGCTTCTTTAATTCATCCATCTCAGGAGCTGACATCCTATAAGGTGGTATGGAAATAGGTTCAACCCCTGGTTGCAGATGGATTACAAACTCAGTATCCCTTTTAGGTGGTAACCCACGTAACTCTACTGGAAACACTTCAGGAAACTGATTAACTATAGGAATTCTCCCCAATTCCTCCTCTATAGCTACTCCATTCAACGAATAATACTTTTCTTCACCAACTACAGGGATGGTATCTATAAGTCTAAGGTGTAAACTCTTAGCACTAGATGCCAACCCTCCTGTGCAAGTCACTCTAGCTCCNCACAATTAATTTGTGCCTTGTGCTTACTCAACCAGTCCATTCCCAACACCAGGTCATAAGACCTCAGCTCTATTACCCAAAGCTCACAACAAAACTCATGGTCACCTAACTGCAAGGGATACCTAGTAACCACTTCGTTGGTCACAATAAAACCCCTCCCTGCAGTCCTGATGAGTCTCAACTCACCCAAAATTTAACGCTGCAAACTAAGCTTATCTACCAAGGCAGAAGATATCACTAAAAGAGTAGCTCCCGTATCGAAAAGCACTCTAACACTACCGTTCTGAAAAGTAAAATTACCTCGAACGGCGGGCGGTTCTCGGGCCACCTGACTCGTCAGGGTGAAAACTCTCAGCTCAACTGCTGCTGTAGCCACACCAGGCCGATTCCCGATGGCAAGTGGTACTGGAGGTAAAGTCCGAGGCGGACCTGTGACAGGTCGAACCCTTGGGCAGTCCCTCGCCCAATGCCCTCTCTGGCCACAAATATTACAAGCATCTGTACCCAGAGTACATGGTCTTCCACCATGAAACCGTCCGCATCTAGGACATAAACTTGTCCTCCTCCTCTTAGATGGATCCTGATTCCCCACCATTGGTCGCTTCCTGACACTTTTTCCTAGGTTGGCTGGTCCAACTTCCACCTTTTTCATAGCTGTCCTGGAATCCTCAAATTCCCTCTCCAAGGCCAACGCCTTCTGAACCACCTGGTGATAGCTCTTAATGTCAACTGTCGCCATATACCTCCTGAGTACAGTTTTCAAACCTTGGAAAAACTTCTTAACTTTCAACTCATCATTTCCCAACATATAAGGAGTATACCGGATAAGAGAATTATAGCCCTGCTCATACTCTCGCACTGACATCTCTCCCTGTGTCAGATTCTCAAACTAGATCCTCCTCTGATCCTGTGCAGCTTCACTGATGTACTCCTATCTGAACTTCTTCTCGAAGTCTATCCACTTGAGCACCTTTTTCTTGTGGTCTGGACGAGTACCATTACTCTCCCTCAGCAACTCCATCACATCATCCAACCATAAACTGGCTCTCCCTCTCAGAAAGAACGGTACTAAAACCATCCTCTGCTCTGACTCATAACCACCACAAGTGAAGAGTCTGTTCATAATGGACAACCAGTCCTCTGCTCTGTCAGGATCTCCGGTCCCATCAAAGCTAGGTGGATCAACAGTCTTGAACTTCTCCAATAATCTCATTTGATGAGGAGTGTCTCCCCTCCTTGGAGCTTCCATCATCTCTGGGTCCTCTTCCTCCTCATGAACTTGATTTCGGTGTTCATGAGCTCTAGGCACTTGCTGTGGCTCAGCATGCCTTTCCCGCTCTTGTTGTTGTTCATCCTCCTCCTGGACAGCACCCCTGTCCTCATAATCTCTGAACATCTCAGTCACAAGGGTATTGATACCCTGTGCCTCCTGAGCCATAGTTTCTGTGAACCCCTGTAGCACCCTGGATATCTCATCCAGCCTTGCCACAACTGGGTCACTAGAACCCTCACCAGGTTCTCTAGTTCCCCTTGAAGCTCCTGACCTAGTGTCAACCATGACAACCTGCAACCACAGTCAGACAACATTCCCCAGATGTTGGTCAGTACTAACTTCCTAGCACTTGGACTTTTCCAACTAGATCTCAGTCTAAGCCTCCAATATCTATAAAATAAATCCTCAGCTCTGATACCAAAAACACTGACACGATCCCCTATGCCCCTGCCCGGGATACCCTGTGAGTGTTTGTCTCACGGTGGATTGTAATTGGCTAGCTGAGTATGTGTGCGGATTAAATCCGATGCTACTAGTTGATTAACCTAGAAATGCAACATGCATGTTCTTATGCTTTGACTTGGTTTATTAAAACCATAAAACATTAAACAAGAACTCGGCCGAGTAATTTCTGCACAAATATACACAAACTGCCAAAGCATATCAAAATCAACATTTGTGTGAGTTTAACTACACATAAACAACTCGTGAAAGCATTCATACAATGAAGCAACTAATGCTCTCACCCAAGAACAATCCTGGAGTCAAGGACTCTTTATAACATAGACTATGNCTAACTTCCTAGGGACTTTTCCAACTAGATCTCAGTCTAAGCCTCCAATATCTATGAAATAAATCCTCAGCTCTGATACCAAAAACACTGACACGATCCCCTCTGCCCCTGCCCGGGATACCCTGTGAGTGTTTGTCTCACGGTGGATTGTAATTGGCTAGCTGAGTATGTGTGCGGATTAAATCCGATGCTACTAGTTGATTAACCTAGAAATGCAACATGCATGTTCTTATGCTTTGACTTGGTTTATTAAAACCATAAAACATTAAACAAGAACTCGGCCGAGTAATTTCTGCACAAATATACACAAACTGCCAAAGCATATCAAAATCAACATTTGTGTGAGTTTAACTACACATAAACAACTCGTGAAACCATTCATACAATGAAGCAACTAATGCTCTCACCCAAGAATAATCCTGGAGTCAAGG
The DNA here is from genome assembly GCA_000696445.1 of Aquilaria agallochum. Lineage (NCBI taxonomy): Eukaryota > Viridiplantae > Streptophyta > Magnoliopsida > Malvales > Thymelaeaceae > Aquilaria > Aquilaria agallochum. The sequence goes on along the minus strand of KK902930.1, from coordinate 4,928 downwards.
ACTCTTTATAACATAGACTATGGAGGCAAACTAAAGTACTGTATCAAAATACAAGACTTTACTGAGATCTCTTTACCCTAGCTCCCACTTCGGCACCCGTCCTAGTGGTGAGTCTCACAAGTCCTTTGCCAAGTGCTACTAGGCTCTGCAGCCAAAGGAAGAAACTAGTTAGTACTGCAACCTGACCAACAACCCAACTGAGCACTTAAGTAAACTAGAAACTCAAGGTTTCTCAACTACCATACCTTTACACACCAAAAGCTCACTACCGCGATAATCCTCAACGATTACCCGGTCCGGCAACTTCAGGCTCTGCATAACAAATAGGGCGTGAGAATTCAACAATTCTTAGTAAGGGGTCTTCAATGTACCTGCAAGAAAAAGCTAGGACTCCGGCTGCGAGCTCACACAGCATGAGGGTACTAGTATATATGCACATAACCAGGTCATAGACCTCTGCTCAAGTAGTCCTCCTCACGGAGTATTACTCCGTGCCTAGCGAGTTTAAACCCGCTCCTAGCAAGCCGAAGTTTACTGCAAACGATCATGTAGCCTCTCCGTAGTTGTTATGCATGGGAATTATGGTGGGACTTTGTAGACTAGGCCCCAGGGCCTCGTTGATGTAGACTAGATGAACAAGGTTTCACCTAGTGGCCTTGTGGCTATGGCACGGCTAGGCTGATGAGGGTTCTAAACCTCTCACCTGAACTAATGATAGCTAATTATGTTCATTTGCAACATAGTTTCCTTAAAAACCTGCCTTCACTTTGAGTTAATATAAATCTAAAATGAACCACTTTAAGTTTTTTTAAAACACTTTGGGTATAGTACTCCCTCTTAGCTTCGCGTGGAATCTTGAATCACCTCAATTGGACACCCGAGCGAAAAGTTATGCTGAAAACAAAATCGGGTGTCGGATGCTGTCTCGGCGACGCGTTGCCAACCGTGGCGACGCGTTGCCACAGTTGTCGACGTTCTGAGACAGTTTTACTGGATTGGTGACACATCACTGGTTTCGACCTAAAATTGGTGACGCATCGCCAATCTGCAGAAATGCAAAATTGGCACGTTTTGCTGCTATGAACTTTGGACGATTCCTACACATACCAAACATGCATGGAATGCCTCCAAATTTCATACACACATAGTACATGTTGCATAGAACATAACCAACTATCAAAAGCTAAGCTATGATGTATCGTAACATCAAACTAATCCTCCCAATTCCTCTAGTCCACCATAATTCACCAAAACGTTTCCTTAATGCCTTAGCTAAAACCACTCAAATTTCTCAAGCAATTCCAAGCTAATGGCATTCCATGAACTTAAAAACACTTCTCCCTTACCTCAACTTCCAAGAACCAAGCAAGAATCAATCCCCTTTTCATTCAACCAAGCTCCCAAAGTTCTGCGCAAGTTCCAATCCAAAAACAAAGCACCAAACATTAAAATTATGCTCTCTAACCAAAACCCAAGCTCCAATTCAACCAAATAGCATGAATTCAATCAAGAACACAATTCTTACCTCGTTCAAAAATAGGGGATGGGAGAAAACGTCTCTCCAAGTTTCAAAAACATGATTTCAAGCTTGAAAATCACTTCTCCAAGCTTATATACTTTGAATTACACCTTTTGGCACCAAAATCTCTTGATTCCAAGCTTAACTTGAGAGGAAAATGGGGTTGAGAAGGTGGAAAACGGGTTATGGCAGCCCAAAGCCCTCTTTCCCCTTCCTAAACCCTCGCTTAACCCTTAAACCATCAAAGTATTAAGCTTGTTACAATTAGGTCCCCCATCTTTGTAACCTAGTAGTTCTTGATTAAATTCTTGTCTATTTGTCAAGTTTGAGTTAAGGTTAAGAGTTAAGTTATAAAAATTCATTTTAAAACACTCGGGAGTCGTCCCGGCTATTAAGGATGCAAAATTACCATTTTGCCCCTGAACTTTTTTCAGTGCGTTATCCTTCTCGGAACTTAGTGAACTTTGGTAAACTTCTCTATTCATGCTATATAAACTTAAATTAAGCTTCTAAACTTATTTTAAAACACTTTACCTTCCTCAACTGCATGTCCTACTAGAAGGGCCATAACATTCTCCCCTCCTTCTTGAATTTGGTTCCCTAAATTCCGTTGCAACTCCGGAAAAACACTAGGATACCTTTTTAGCATATCCTGCTCCATTTCCCAGGTAGCTTCCTCCTCACTTTGGTTAGACCAAAGGATCTTAACCATCGGAATCCACTTAGTCCTTAGTTTCTTGACTTACCTATCTAATATATAAACCGACTTCTCCTCGCAGGTCAAGTCTTCCTGAATGGGTATTACTGAAGGATTTACTACCTGTCCCGGTTCTACTGTGCATTTCCTGAGTAAACTAACATGAAACACGTTATGAACTTGAGATAGGTTAGGTGGTAATGCTAACCGATAAGCAACCTTCCCCACTTTCTCCAACACTTCATAAGGTCCAATAAACCTAGGAGCTAACTTGCCCCTTTGCCCAAAACGTCTAACTCCTTTCATGGGCGACACTTTCAGAAGTATTTTATCTCCAACTTCAAAACTCAAGTCCCTTCTCCTCAAGTTTGCATACTTGGTCTGCCTGTCATTGGCTGTCTTGATCCTTTGCTGGATCAACTTAACCTTAGCTGTAGTGTCAGCTATGATTTCAGGTCCAACAACTACTCTGTCTACTGGATCTGCCCAACAATGAGGTGTCATACATCGCCTCCCACACAAAGCTTCATAGGGCGCCATTCCAATAATAGTTTGATGACTGTTATTATAAGCAAACTCGATTAGTGGTAAATGCTGATCCCAATCACCTCTAAAATCAATAACACACATGCGTAGCTTGTCCTCCAACGTCTGAGTCACTTCTCGGATTGCCCATCAGTCTGAGGATGAAAAGCAGTACTGAGACTAACTTTACCTCCCAATGCTTCATGAAAAGCATTCCAAAACCGTGATGTAAACCGAGGATCTCTGTTAGATATAATCTGATCTGGTATCCCATGGAGTCTTACAATCTCCTTGATATACAACTGAGCTAATTTCTCTAATGTATAAGTGATTCTGATAGGTATGAAGTGTGCCGACTTCTTCAGTTTGTCAACCATTACCCAAATAGCATCGTGCTGACTCCGGGTATTCGGCAACCCCACTAGGAAATCCATAGTAACGGATCCCCACTTCCTCACTGTCAGAGGTAACCTCTGTAGTGTGCCCGCTGGTTTCTGATGTTCAGCCTTAACCATCTGAGATGCCAAACATTTTGCCACATGTCCCCTTACATCTCTTTTCAATCCTGGCCACCAAAAATGTGTCTTCAGATCTTGATAGATCTTACTAACACCAGGGTGGATACTCAAAGTGCTGCTATGTGCCTCTTGTAGGATTTGTTGCCTAAGTCCCTCAACATTTGGTACATAGAGTCGATCACCATAATGCAGTCTTCCATCTTTGTATCTGAACTCTTTCTTCACAGTACCAGACTTCGCTTCACCTGAAATCTTCTTCAGTAATGGATCTTTCAACTGAGCTTCTCTGACCCTAACTAACCAAGCAGACTGAACTTCCAAAATGTAGACTAGGGATTTTTCTCGACTTTGCCATAATTCATGCAAAGCTAAGAAACAGTCCCTCAATACTCCTTCAGATGAGTCCGTAGCCTGATCCTTGGATAAGATCACTCCTGTGTACTTCCGGCTCAAAGCATCTGCTACCACATTTTCTTTACCAGCACAGTACTCAATCGAACAATCATAATCTTTGATGAATTCAATCCATCACCGCTGTCTCATGTTCAGATCCTTCTAGGTAAACAAATATTTCAAACTTTTATGATCGGTGAAGATTCTGAACGACCTTCCCATCAAATAATGCCTCCACAACTTCAGTGCAAAAATCACTGCTGCAAGCTCAAGATCATGAATAGGATAGTTCAACACATTAGGCCTTAGCTGTCTCGAACCATAAGCAATCACCTGACTGTCCTACATCAACACACACCCCAAACCTGAACCTGATGCATCAGTATAAATTGTAAAGGCTCTGTTTGGATCTGGCAAGACAAGTATAGGTGCACTAGTCAACTTTTCCTTTAACTTCATGTAAGCTTCTTCACACTTCGGTGTCCACTCAAACTTCTGAGTTTTCTTGGTCAATGCTGTCAACAGTGTAGCTATCACAGAGAATTTCTCTATGAAGCGTCTGTAGTAACCTGCTAAACCCAAGAAACTCCTGACCTCTGTAACTGTAGTCGGTCTTTTCTAATCAACTACTGCTTGAACTTTTTCAGGATCAACTGACAAACCTTGAGCACTAATGATATGTCCCAAAAACTGAATCTTCTTGGACCAAAACTCACACTTAGACAATTTTGCATAGTATTGATTATCCTTCAGCACTTGCAAAACTGTTCTAAGGTGCTCCTCATGCTCAAATGTAGATTGTGAATAAACCTGAATATCATTGATGAAGACTTCCACAAACTGATCCAAAAAGGGCTTAAAGATCCGATTCATGGCTTCCATAAACACTGTTGGAGCATTTGTCACACCAAAAGGCATAACCGTATATTCATAATGTCCATACCTCGTCCTGAAGGCAGTCTTCGGAATATCTTTTTCCTTAACTCTGATTTGAAAATACCCAGTCCGAAGATCAATTCTGGAAAACACCTTTGCTCCTCTGAGTCTGTCAAACAAATCATCAATTCTAGGAAGTGGATACTTATTCTTAACTGTCACTGCATTCAGCTTCCTATAATCGATGCACAATCTGAAAGTTCCATCTTTCTTCTTCACAAATAACACTGGAGCTCCCCACAGTGATACACTTGATAGCCAAAGGCTATTGCCTCCTCAGTAGTAACTCCCTACCAGAATATTGGCCGAGGAGTCTGACGTCACCCAAGAGAGGATCTTT
>KK902929.1:9526-40844 GCA_000696445.1 Aquilaria agallochum | reverse complement strand
CTTTTCTTGTGTTGATTAGAGTTAAGTAGCTTGAGCAATTTTGATCTTTGAATCTAGATAGAATTACTAAACTCTCTTGGGACGATACCCTTAATTACTTATTAGTACACAACGATTCCGTTCGCTTGCGGATTTTTGAGGGTTAAATTGATAAACTCTTAATTTTGACAACATTAGCTTTGCATTCACTAGCAGGGTTTTCTGGCTCTAGACTGGACCAAAACAAAATCAGCATCACCAACTTACTTATATCCCACTAAAGTTTCATATAGATGTAAGAGCAGATTAAAAATCAATTTTACAGCGTGTAAATTGATTTGTACTTTTTTATGACGCAAAAACAAGAAACACAAAAGAATCCAAGAATTGACATCAGATTCTTTTCTCTTTCGTCCTTTAGGATTCTTGATTCCATGGAGAAGCATTTGGTACAAAAGGAAACCGGATTAACGAACTGAGCATTGAAAACAGAGCGAAACCAATCCAAATTGATTTCAAGGGGACAAGAAGTCATAACTTGAAGAAAATAAACCTGTGCTTTTCAGTAACAGCAATTCAGAAGGCCAACAAATTTGAACATCTGTTTTTGGCCTAAATGGAACATTGGTACTTCAACCTTCACAACTCGTACGGGCTGGTCCCTCGAATTTGACTTAGTGTGACTCAATTCTTCAACTTTCCAAGATTATGCAAGCTAGCCCTTGGATACTAAGGAAAACTCAACCGGAGTCTTAAACTTCCAATCTTTCATCAAAAGCACCACGTCATTTAGAAACTTTCACTTGCACCTAACTTGTGAATTAATAAATTTCACTAAATGTCTAGCTAACTACATAATTAAATAATTAAATTATATAATTCAAATGATAATTCAAGAAAATTATATACAAGAATTTTAAAAAAGTTATATATTATCAAGTAACTTGATTTTATTTGTTTTTAAATAATCTATTTATAAAGCAAAAAATCTCTATTTTATTTACTCCACTTTTACTTAGGTTATTTTTATACAAATTTTTCTCACTTTTTTTTTTTAAAAAAAAATCATCCCATCATTAGAGGTTAAATTTTTTGTCATTTTTTTCCAAAAGATATTATTTTATAGAAGACCTAATAATGTAGGAGATAATTTTGGTAAAAATTCGATAATATGACTTGATTATAAACACGATCCTTCCTTTTAAATAAAGCAATTTGGTGTTCAAATTATTTAGATAAAATTTTCATCAGGCTAGAGATATTTATAAGGATAATTTTTTTCCTTTCGAAATGTTGTTAACTTATCGCTATATAATTAAAAGTCTAATCTGCTATATATACAAGTAATATTTATTAGAAGAAAATTATATTTTTTCCTTCATAATTGTAGTTTTAAATTTCAATAATCAAATGATTTCAATTTTATTTTCAAATTAAAGATGATGAATTGCTACATCATTAATTTTTTGCTCATTTTTAAAGTTATAAGATAACAAAAGTACATCTTCTTCAATGCTCAACCAATCCCTTGCTATTCATATATATCATTTTCTCTATTGCTTCTACCCTACTACTAGTTTTGGTTTGCCAATCAAGACTGGAAGTCCATGATTTAAACAATTTCATGCTTCATTTATTTCTTCTGGCCTTTCTTTCACATTATTTGATCTTGTTGCCCTTGCATTTCGGCATAATTACCACTGTAATCTAGTTAGTATCATTCAAATCCCACATGATGGTCAACTTTTTAATGCAATGGGTCTTCGACCAGTTTGTTGCCATCAGTCGCATCATTGTTTGCCTCCCTTGTCCCCTCTTGATGTGTTTTCTATTTATCCAAGGAGGAAGCAGGTTCGTGCCAAAGCCACCATGGATGGGTCATTAGTTGACTTTTGGTTAAGAATTATCAAGTTCTTGTAGATTGTGGAACGATATTGCTCGACCTCTGTAAGTGATTCGACATCTAGGTCTTTTGACCAAATAAAAAAGATTTTTTCTAATTTCAATGAAAATTTGTGAAGTGGAAACTATATAAAATCAAAACTACCTTCATTTTGTAATAAATGCTTTAAACAGCTATCATTTGAAAAAGAAAATCAAATTATCACATTCAAATAATTGATGAATCTAAGACAATTAATTAAGAAAATGAAATGTGATTTTCTTATGAATATTTTTAATTTAATTTGAAAAAAAAAAAAAGAAAATTAATCATGAACTCTCTATCTAATAAGGATTGAGCTCTATGTAAGGTAAAATTTAATTATAGAATTGTTAGATAGAAAAGGATGCTTTGCTGGGTCCAAAAGGGACCATCTTTAAAAAGGGATTATGGTTTATTTTATTCTTTGCATTCATGCATTCATGCATTGCATCCTAGTTATGTTTTGCTTTATTTGCTTTACCCATTTAACTTGGTTGTTTTGGCGTGTTAGGCTGTCGTTGTTAAAGGTTATTGCTAGTGTTAACCTGGATATCTTTTTGTTGTGATTTTCCTGCATTCCTTTGTTTCATCTTTGGATGCAAGTACTAGGCTTTATAACTAAGACATTATGTTGTTCAATTATTTATAAGCTTAAAGCTGTTGATGTCTCTTATTGAGTTTCATTTGAAACACACCCCTTTCCCTTTTTTCTTTCTTTGCAGTTGTTTGTTACCAGCTATTGTGGTCAGTTCACCTTGAAGCTGAAGGAAGAGGCTCTTTAAATTGCTTAATTTGAAGACTAAGGATTGGGCATGAAACTTCTTAGTCCTAGATCCTAGCTAGATTATTGTATCTTACGCCACATACTAGACTATAAACTAGTTTTGTTGTCTTGAACCTAAAATTATTTTGTTTGGCTAATAAAGCCGAATTTCAAGTTTCTTTTCAAATACTCTTTCTATTTTACTTCCTAATGTTTTGCCTAATTAGTGTTAAACCAAAAGAAGTTACCGGACCATATGTGGTTTGGGATGTGACATAAGCTGGTAGTGAATGAGCTGCTTTTACTGAAACAAGAGAAGTTAGGGCTAGGTTTGTAATTTTCCTTAATATCTAAGGGACTAACTCACACAATTTTAAAAACTTAAAGGATTAAATCATATTGAGTCAAACTTTAAGGATTAACTCATTTAAGCCAACAAAGTTGAGGGATCAATGATGCATTTTGTCCTTTTTTTCAACTTAAAAGTATTTCTATGAGTATATTAGAATATGAGAGGCTATCTATTAAAGTTTGGTAAAGATATGACTGTGTTTTGAAACTCAAAGAACGTTAAATCGCAATTAGCAATATTGAGTGTACAATGTGACTAGTAAGATTCTAACTGGTTGGAAAAGGGGTATCCATTAAATAAGTGCAAAAGACTCATTAAAACATGTTAATTTTAAGCATGTTCATTTTTTTTTGTTTTTTTCCCCTAGTTTCCATGTCTTTTCATTTTTCTCTCTCAGATCCAAGGTATTCAATACTGGCATCGCTAAGTATACTGCGCCCTGTAAATTATAGATATACCACATGATATCCATGTCACATACCATTATTGTTTTACAACAAAAATAAATATTTGTTTAAGATGATAAATATTAAATATAAATTTTTTGCATATTTTTAGATGTATCCTAATTATTTTTAATATAATTGTTCTGATATAAATAAAATGTATATAAAAAGATAATATTTTTATACGAAAACACAAAAAAGGAATTTATTGAAAAAAAATAGATTTTATTCAGTAAAAAACTAATTTATTATTTACTAATATATGATACATTTGTCTCTAAACCCTTCATAGGGTAGATAGCGCTTTGCCTTTTTACAGTTCTAATGGGGGTTCATTCCATTGCTCATAAACCCTTAAAACTTGTAATACAGTTAATTCTAAGTATAAAAAAATAGTACACTTTTTAAACCGTATTGAGTTCCTAAGTTGGCTCAAACTATAATCTTTCTATCCTAACTTATTCCAAAAAAAAAAAAAAACATGCTCATCCCATGTCATGAATCTCTAGTTTTGAGTCAAGAGAAGTTTATGTGTGTGCGTGTGTGTGCGTGTGTATGGTACATTAATTTAAAGTAAAATATAGAAGATTTTTAACCTGCAGTATGCAGTATACTTATGATAAGCGTGGTTTACAATGGTAAATTATCTAAAACAATTTAAAAGTTAGTGGTATGTAGTATACTTGTGATAAGCGCAATATATTGTGGTATACTATGCGGCAATCTAACATACCGCAATAACTTGCGTACCACATGTCCGTAGTAGGCAGCACACCATGCAGTATACTATTGTATTTGATTATATGCTTAGATCTACTCCCCTCCCCCCCCAATACATATCATCTTCAATTGACACAACGATTGTTCTATCCCTTAGTCCTATCAAAATCCTAATTCTACTTTTCTCATTGCTCTCCATCAACTTCGTTCTCTCTCTAATAAATCTAATCATTATATCATTCAAGATTTCTCACCATATCTAGATTTTGAAATCGGTGATTTTTAATAAGATTGGACCTTGTTGTATGCCTTTTGTCCAACAAGATCTATAGGCTCGATCTAATTAGCTATCTTATTGTCCATCGAAGGCCAAAACCGAATCAACTCCTTGTTTGGTGGCCAACTTTCTAATTGGCCTTACTATTATTATTGTTGTTATTATTATTATTAATACTACTACTGTTGTTGCTATGCTCTTAATGGACAGTTTATTTCCCATTTAATTAAGTAATTATTTTGCTAAACACTTTTAGCTATTAAAAAATATATTTAATTGCTGATTTATCAAACATATTTGATATTTAATTACATACTGTGTCTAGCTACTAAATTTCAAATGCTACAATTGAGATGCAATTCTCAAAGAGAAGTGTTGTATATACTAAGTTTGACCAATAAATTTTCAATCATAATCAAAATAATGATTTCATCACATAACTTTTATACAAGTTTTTAGTTAATTTAGCAAAGTGTTATTAACTCTTAAGGGCATTATGGTCAATTCAACTTATCTAGAAAAACCATGAAAGAGCATTTTCGGTTCTCATTATTATGGGAGTGGTGAAAGTGAAGGATTCATGAAACCTTAAAGGGTAAAGTGAAGGATTCCCAAAAGAGATGAAGGTAGATGAAGCTTTCATTAAACCTCAAAGGTATTTTAAAAATTTTCCTTTTTCCTTATTTATCTATAAATTAGTTGTTTCACTAAATACTGTTTATTTTGTTTTATATAGTTCATTTTTCATGTTTTTTTATATAAAAATATTATCTTTCATATATAATTTATTTATATTTTGGAAATTATGATGAAAATAATATAATACATATAAAAGGTGCAAAAATTATATTTAACGTATTTCTTTTCTTTTTTTAAACACTACTACGGGTGCGCACTTTTATTACTCAAATAAACCCAGTGACACTTACAAAGAGCATATTAGGGGCCTACATCACATTAACGGCTAAGCCTGATCTAAAATAAAAATAAATAAATAAACCATGGCACCTATGCTTCACAAGCAAAATGAGATGCTTACAACCTAAGAAAAAACACCCGACAAATCCATACTTAATCTATTCTAGACTACATGCACAATCTGCAGCACTAACATCTCAGGAGTCCGAATCCTATGCTAATGATGCCACCCATTTCTCTTCTACCAGATAAAATAGATAGCCCTAACCAAGCAAGCCCTACGAGCTTGAGACTTCATACACTCCCCTCTCACAGATCTGCCAAACTTCTCCCACAGCCAAACCAATGAAATAGAAGATTTCTAAATTTCAAACAGTCCGCAAGATCCTCCCAAACCTACCTAGAGGAAACACAAGCAAAAAATAAATGGTCTCTAGATTCCTTTACATTCAACAGAGGGGACAAACATCAGAATTCACAACCATAAAGTGTTTGAGATGGTCACAAATAGGCAGATGATTCTGAACAACCATCCATCAAACCATAGAATGCTTTGGAACATTCATTAGATTGCAAACAATTTTCTGCCAACTCATTTATGAAAATTTTCCACAAGATTCAAAGATGCCAATTTCATGACAAATATGCCATCTTAAACACAATTCCAATCAGCCCTTGAAACCAAGTCAAAAAATTTCATTCGAGCCTTCAAAATATGGCTCTAAACATTTGAAACATCATTATTAGCATGCAATTAAAGAATATCTTCACCTCTAATGTAATATGCATTGATCCATATAACCCAAAGATTCTTTTTTACCCACTAAGAACCTTTAAATTTTCTTACCCAAGGCAGCTAAATTCCAAGCCTTCAATTGGAATAAACCAAGCCCCCCTGGTTTTTTGGCACACAAACTCAAGCCCAAGCAACAGGAAATTTATGCCCAATAATAAAACCATTCTAACAGAAGGACATGCTTTCTCAATATGATCCAAGACAGACTTAGGAAGGAGAAATATATTTGACCAGTAAGACTGAATGTTAAAGATAATAGCTTTTACAAGCCAAACACAACCAACAAAAGATAAAAGTTTAGTGCTCCAACTTACCAACCTTTGCAAGATCCTTTCAACCAAAGGTTTATAATGCTTGATCTGCAACCTTTCGTCCACAAAAGGAACATCCAAATATTTGATTGGCAGGCTTTCTTTAGACATTCTTAGTTCACTGAAAATTTTGGCTTCTAAGTTACTCTCAACACCTCCAAAGAAAACAAGACTTCGATCATCATTTATCATTAAACCAGTAGCATCAGAAAACACATCAAGACATTATTGGATGGCTTTAGCATAAGCAATACTAGCTTTGGCAAAGATCATAATATCATCCGTGAATAGAAAATGTGACAACTTAATTCTTTTACACTTCAGATGATACAAAATATATTTCTCATCAAACATCTTACTTAGGGCTCTAGATAAGTAATCTATAGAAAAAAAAATACAGGTGATATTGGATCACCCTGCCTAACACCTCATTGACCCTTAAAATATCCATATAAAGTACCATTAACAACTATGGAGAAATAAGGAGATTCAACACATGCCATTATCCATTCAATACATATAGAAGGAAACTTAAGTTTTCACCTGAACTGCTTCAAAATCTTAAATCAAGCATATCATATGCCTTCCTCAAGCCAATTTTAAGGCTCATTCGAGGCTTAATCCCCTTCTATTATATCCGTTGATTAATTAATGATAGAGCATCACATTATCAACTATATAATGTTTTTTAATAAAAGCCCCTGACTCTCATTAACTAATTTAGACAATAGAAGCTGTAATCTAGAAGCCAGAATCATGGAAATAATCTTATAGAATATTGAGTAGCAGGCTTTTGGTCTAAAATCAGCTATTATAGATGCATGCACATGCTTAGGAATAAGATACAAAGTAGTAGCAGCAAGTGTAGGAGGGATCTCACCATGTTCAAAGAATTCAGAAATAGCAGCTATGACATTAGGACCAAAATCTTCCCAATCATAATGAAAAAACACTGTAGTGAAACAGTTTGGACTAATATTTAGTGTATTTTATCTTAAGAAAATATTATAATATTTTTTGTGAAATTAGTAATTGTATGGAGTATGGTATGCCATACAATAAACATATGATTTATGGGGTGTGATATACTTAGCGGTAATAGTATTTAATTTCTTAGTCAATAGAACTAGCAAAACCTAACCGTTTTGCATAAGAAAGTTAATAAATGAAAATTGCCCTAAATGCCTGACAAAGTAGCACAAGAAATAAACTCCACATCCTAAATATATAGTTTTCAGAATATTTACATAAATTAACCTAAACAATCTAAAAAAAAAGGGTTAAATTTTAACATCATGAGGTTGTACAATTTTCTTTAAGATTTAGTAAATTTTTTATTGCCATGTCTTATAATATTTAGAATATTAATATATAAACTAAATAGCTAAACTAAGGGACCTAAACTTCATAGGGCTATACAACTTCATCGATAAAATTGCTTCAACAAGTAGCAATAGTGGCAATTTTACATTAAAAAAAATATAGATGACAAAATTGCTCCACCAAACTACCATTAGTTGCATTTTTTCTCTTCTCCCATAATTATTTAATGCTCAGCTCGGCATAACTTGAAACGGTTAAAATCATTTGGTGTTGAATTCAACCTTATATTATTTATATTTGACTTGAGTGAGAGAAAAAAATGCCACTACCTTTTTGCTATGAAATCCAATTAGACGTGTTAAGTCTCATTAATAAAAGAGTATAGAACTCTATTTAAATCTTTAGATATTAACCTTAAGGATTAAATGAACAAGCTTTAGAGGTTAGATATATGATTTTCCTTCTTATAACTTGTACAGAATTTTGAACTTACCCCATGCTATTGCCAAGCAAAGCCTTACTGGTGTTTATCGGTACAAGCAGACCCAACGATGCCAGTAGCACTCACCAATGCTATGCCAAAAAGAATTGTCAAGTTCAAGACAAGTTGCATCTATTAGCTTATAATAATGTTATACTAGTTTGATCTTAGACACTGATCAAAAGCAGTCTCATACCTTTTAATGGCACGAGTACTCTTTTCTTTGAAGAGTAAGTATACACCCAGTGCACAAATTGCACCATATAATCTTTTATCAGTTCATATGTGCCAAATATGTTTTTTCTTATAAATACTATTTGTTCTATTATATATTGTTGTTTGCTCTTTTTTAGTTTCTATATGTTCTTCTTGATACATGGTATGTTCTTATATTTCCATTGTTCTATCATTGAACAATATATGTTTTTTTTGTTCTGGAGTAATTATTACTTGTTATTTGTCCAACCTGCATTCATATGGAAAAGAACATCTGATTATTTAAAAGAGCATATACTTAGTGCAAAAGAACATATTCAATGTTCACTTCTTAGACAACTTGTTCTCATGTTCTTTTATTTATATTCTTTTCAGTTCCTATATATTCTTTTATGCGTTGACGTTTATTCTTTTATAAATCTATTCTTTCTCAGTTCATATATGTTCTGTTGTTTCTTTTATTTTTTTAGTTCCTATATGTTCTTCTACTATTAATTATTCATTTTTTTTATACAGCCGGTTATTTGTTCTTTTATTAGTTTATAAATTTTTTTTTAAAAAAAAGGAAAAAGTAGCTATTTTTTAAAATAATTACATAAAAAATAAAAAAAATGAAATAAAACTAATTAGCATGACCTGCACAAAGAAAGAAACAGAAAATAGCAACAAATTAGAAAGAAACAGAAAAAAACAAAAAAGCAACAAAGGTGCGAACAAAGAAGGTAGGGATGGTAATTGGGTGGGTCAGGTCGGGTTAGCATCAATTCGGGTTCAAGTTGGGTTATTTGGATGCGGGTTGATTTCGGGTTGAGTAGATTTCGGGTTCGGGTTAGACTATTCGAGTTCAAATTTAATTCAGCTCGGGTCAATTTCAGCTTCACGTAACTTCAGGTCTGGTTATTTGGGTTTCAGATTAGATTTTTGTTGATATTCGAGTCTAATCAGGCTATTGGTTCATAGGCTGGAATAATTGGATTAATTCAATTTTTTATTTAAATTTTACGAAAATTTAAATTAAAGAATTTAATTTTTTATACAAATATTTGAACAGTTTAAAGACCCATGTTACAATTTTTATGAGTGAATAAAATGAAAATTTCAAAATTTTGGTATCTCATAACTAAAAAATTACTTGGCATAAAAAATAATCTAAAAAAATTAATTTAACTAGATATAAATATATTAGTATAAAATTATTTTAATAAAAATATATAATTCAATACATTGCAAATTCGATTCATGAAACCATAAACTCGGTCATTTTAGAACTTAAGAAGTTGGTAGGATCAGATACATTTAAATTATGTTGTAACTTCGAGTTATAATTTTTTAGGAATTTAGAATCATTATTTAAGGTCAAAAAATGAATTAATTTAGTTTAGGTACTAATTTTGAGACCTAGCCCCTAAAGGTCATTTGGGGTCAGTGTAAGCAAAATATAATAGTTTGGGTGTGAATTGGATGTTTTTAAAAAGTTCTTGGCAAAATTAAAAAATTTTGAGGTAAATTTGTCAACTCTCAAAAGTTTGAGGGCAATTTTATGAGACAAAATATGATGATCTCATAAAGTCATGAGCTAATTCAATAAATCATAGAAATATTGGGCTAAATCTGATCATCTTAATCTATGCGTGTTTTACTAGTACTTTGAATTAAAATTTTATATAGTTTAGCTTTGCTCTCAAATGTAAAAGACAATTAACGATAATAGATACTAAAATAAGTCCTTCATATCATAAAGAATTGAAGTTTGATTTAGTAGCTTTATAGGATTGTTATGAATTAAATCCTTTCAAATTAAGATTATTAACTTAAGATAATTACTATTTGTGAATTACCAAATTTGAGAATACTGAAAATTTTTAAGTCCTCTTAACCAATAAATCCTAGAAGACCTCTGAACAAACCAAGATAAATTATTTTATTAATTTTCTCTTTAAATTTCATAACATACCTAAATAAAAAATATTTTTGAAGTATTTTTTTAATTTCTTTTCACGGTCATAATTAATGTATAATTTAGATAAATAATCATTATATAAAAAATCATGAATTTCTAAATATTTATTGACCATATATTTTATGTTGATTTGGGTTAAAATCGGGTTTTGTCGGGTTTAGACTCATGTTTTTTCTGGTTTAGGTCATATCAATCTTGGGTTTGGATCATTTTGGGTTCGGACTAATTCGGGTTTGGGTCAAAACTTGAAATATGTTAATGTCATGAATTTTCAATTTCACATGGCTCATAAATGAAAAAAATATGAGAATTGTATCGTAGAGAGTAATCTGAAGTAGAGAGATAAAAAACAAAATGATCCATAGGTAGTCAGTCTGGGAAGCAAAGTAATTCAAATAATATGAAGAAATTCCATGAATGATCCCACAACTTTTATGTTGTTTCAATTTAGGACATCAATTTAAGGGTTTAATATAAGGGAAAAATAAAAAAAACCCCACGTGGTTTGGTATAACCTACACTTTGCGCCTTATATTTTAAAAGACCTACAATTTACCCCTGTTTGTTTTATAGTGTCCGACAATAACTTCTGAAACCTTATTTTAAACTGTCTAATAATAATGTTTTAGTAATTTCAATATTTTTTATATATTTTTTTACAACCAACTGACCTGTAAAAAATACTGATATGTAATTACAGAAAGAAAAATACATTTACAGAAAGAAAAAAAATTATAATTTAAAATGTCTATTAACTATAAGAAAAATAGTTGAGAGATTGAAATTACTGGAAGATAACTATCATATAGTTTAAATACAATTTCAGAAGTTGTTATTAGACAGTGTAGAAAACATAAGGGGTAAAGTGTAGGTTTCTAAAAATAGAGAGGGCAAATTGTAGGTTAGGACATATCTTAGGGGGTAATTGTAGGTTTCTTTTAATATAAAAGCATAAGATGACTATCATAATTCTTCAAAGAAATACATACATACATACACACATACATACATACAGACACGTAATTTTTCTCTCTCTAATGTTTATCAGCCCTACTATTGCCACCGTTTGGAGATTTTTTAGCCATCATCTACGTTGACCAATGCTAAATATTTCTAGATTTTAAAAACTTTTACATAGTTCGATTTTTCTTTTTCTCCTTTTTGAACTTTTTAAAAATCATATTTTGAAATTCCTACAAGATTTTTGCATATTGAGGTTTAAAATTAAAAAAAGGCCTAAACTTTTGTTTTAATTTTTGGGTTATCAGTTTCATTTTTTTATTTATCCTTTTGAAAGGTTTTGCTCTCGGTGTGGAGATGAGGCTTCAGCTTTGATTGGTGATGGTGTCTCAGCCGCTAATGGTTATCCGTGAGTTCATGTGGCTCCTTTAACAACAGGATTGAAGGAGAATAGCTTGGCCTGGCTTTTGCGCACTAGATGTCATTTCTTACTAAGCTGGTACACTATAGTGCAGGGGGAACATGATTTCCATGTTGTGAGGGATGGCAGAGCTGCTGCCTACTAGTGGCGAATAGATAACTAAGTAAGTATAAAAAAACTTAGTGGGCAATTTGAGCGTATTCCAAAATATTAGTGGAAAATTTGATATTTTTTCTTTTAAGAAAAAAATTAGTTGAAGTCCCTATTATTTTTTAAAGTTGCATAATCACCCTAATATTTCACAATCTGCTAATGCACCATTTTTCATTATTGTTTAACTGCCAGTGGCATATTAAGCCCATTTCAAAATATTAGTGGTAGATTTAGATATAAAAAAAAACTTTAATGAAAAATTTAAGCCCATCCCAAAATATTTTTTTCAAATTTGAGATTTTTAACTTTTTTGGAAGCAACATTTGGGGAACGTAAATCTTTTGTCCCTAAACTCTTTGTCCCTTTCATATCCCATCTCTCTGTCCTCCTTTCAATTCTTAGTGGACAAAATTTCTTCACACTTGACTAATTGGAAGTAGAAGATAATAATGTGGGCAGACTTACGTTATCAACTCTACATTAACTTCCTTACCTTTTTACATTATGTCCCTTTTCAAAGTTCTTATCATAGTCTTAGACAACATTTCTTTGAAGTTCATTTGATTTTGGTGGTCAAGAGCTTCGAACAAGTGGGGCATTCATATTAAGCAGAAAAGTCTCCTGATGTTGCCTAAATGATTGGGTGGCTTGGGGATTAAGGATATGAGATTATTCAATCAATGCCTTTTGGCCAGAACTTTCTGGAGAATATTTGTTGGGAACACTAATAAGTTAGTTTATCAAGTTCTAATAAAAAAATATGGTACCTCCCAATCCATATGGTTTTCTATGAGGAAAAGTAATGCCACTCCCATTTAGAGAAGTTTGCTCCATGGTTGCAGTGTTATTGGTCAAGCTTATACATGAGTACTATTGGGGAATGGTTCCTCAGTATGGGTATGATATGATCCTTGTATTCCTGGCTCCAGCTTTTATTAAGGCTGTGTGTCTAGCTTTTTATGCCAATAAGGATCTTAAAGTTTTGAAGCTCTCTTTAGGCCATGACCAGGGCTGGAATAAGGAGTTGCTAGACATTTTATTCCTAGTTCAAATCAAGGATCTCATTTTATCAATCCTAGCCCCTTCAGTCAATTTTGGTTTTGATAAAATTTATTGGCAAGGCAACCTGTTGGGTTAGTACACGGCAAAAAAAGGGTATGCTGTTAAGCAGCTGTGGGACTTGTGTCTCCTTAAAAAACATATGATCATCATTTGGAAATGTCTTTTGAATGCTTTACTATTAGGAGTGTGTATATAGCTGTGTATTATACCTATGAACGTAACCTGCGTGTATGTAGACTTCTCTTCGGATAGGTTATGCAGGTTTCTTAGTATTCAAGTAGGATTCTACTTCTACGTCTCTTATTGTATAAGTACTCGACAAAACTGTTATTCAATATGGAATAGAAAATACTTTCCATTGAAATCTTTTATGGTATCAGAGCGAGTTTCGGTTCTGATTTACTGATCATACCTGTAGAATATTAATTCTTGGTTATTGCTTCTTGACCGAAAAGAATGTCTGGCAGTGACAAGAAAACTTCCAACAATGGCAACAGCATTCCACCAGGCAATGATCCATTGTCTCCTTATCATCTTGGCTCATCAGATACACTCGGAATCACATTGGTGTTCCGTCAACTAAAAGGAGATAATTATCCTACATGACGAAAGGCCATGGTGAATGCCCTACGAGCAAAGAACAAGACAGCATTTGTCGACGGTACCCTTGAGAAACCTGAAGACAATGATGTCGAAGCGAAGGTATGGGAGAAGTGCAACTCCATGGTAATCTCATAGATCTTTAATCGCTTTCTCCGGAATTGCATGGAAGAGTTTCTTATGCCAACACAGCCAGAGAGATGTAGCTTGAGTTCGAGGATAGGTTTTCTCAAGGCAATGCTCCTTTCGTGCATGAGTTAAAGAGATAATTCACCCTTATGCAACAAAAAGACTTATCTATAGTAGCCTACTACACTAAGTTGAATGAACTCTAGGACGAACTCGACACCTATAGCAAGGTGCCCTCATGCACATGCGGTGCAATTAAAGAGATGATGGCCGAAAGAGAGGATGAAAAGCTGCATCAATTTCTCATGGGTTTAAGTGACCAGTTCAGCATTATTCGGTCACAAATCCTGAACATGAAACCTCTTCCATCAATCAACAAAGCATATTCCTTCATGGTAAAGAAAGAGAGACAACTAGGTGTGGTAATGCTTAAAACCCCGGGAATTGAAATTGCCTTTGCTACAAAAAAAATACAAGGCAAAAATCTTCTAGAGAAGGAATCAAAAGGGCCATGCACACATTGTGGGAAGATTGGTCATAACTCTAACATGTGCTTCAAAATTATTGGGTACCCAAACTGGTAGCAAAAGAAGAGGAAGACGGCTGGAAATCCAAACAAACCAGGCAAGAAAGACAGTCGGCCTTTAGCAAACAAGGTAGCGTTGGGCATGGTCAGTAACACAAAGGGTCAACTGCCTTTCATGCAAGCTCAGATGGACCAGATTGTACCGATGATCGTTGGACAGAAACAGGAGAGTCAAATCAACTACATTGGTAAGAAACACTTACACTGGGTGATAAACAATAGAGCTTCGGAACACATAGTTCACTATAGTGACTATCTTGAGAACATGCGATTCATAAAAGGAGGAGCTGTAGTAAAGCTGCCAAATGGTCATGACTTACCAGTTGAGTCATATAGAACAGCTAGTTTATCACAAAATATAAAACTTGATGATACACTATTTGTTTCAACTTTTACATGCAACTTAGTTTCTATCAGCAAGATTACCCAACAACTTAACTGCTCTATGACCTTTTTTCCAACTTTTTGTATGTTTCAAGACCTAACCTTGAGGAAGCTGATTGACAAGGGTGAGATGAAGGATGGCTTGTATTACTTTTAAAAGATCAAGGCACCATTCATTGTTTCAGCCAACAAAAGTGTTTCTCAGGAGACTTGGCACCAACACCTAGGTCATGTACCCTTAGATAAACCCTCCTCCATACTTCAACTATCTAAAGTTTTGATCCATGACAAAAATGAACCTTGTGAAGTATGCTTTCGTGCGAAGCAAACTAGAAAGTCTTTCCCAATTAGTTTAAACAGGTTCGAGTCTGTGTTTGACCTAGTCCACATGGATATATAGGGACTACACAAAACCTCATCCTTGTCTGGCTCTTATTATTTTTTAACCTTAGTAGATGATCACAGTCATTGTACTTGGACTTGCCTTGTAAAAAGAAATTCAGATGCATGCTCCTGTTTCATCTCTTTTCACGCTATGATAAAAAACCATTTCAGTGAAACCATTGGAACCGTTAGATGTGACAGTGCTCTTGAGTTCACAACTGGTCCTATGTTAGCTTTTCTACAAGAAAACGGAATTTTGCGTCAAACCTCATGCGTTACAACCCCACAACAAAATGGCATAGCAGAGAGAAAGCATAAGCACATGTTAGAAGTTGCTAGAGCACTTCGCTTCCAAGCCCACTTGCCTATTAAGTTTTGGGGTGAATGCATCTAAGCAGCGACCTACCTGATAAACGTTACTCCAACACTTAAGCTTTTGGGAAAAAGCCCCCTTGAAATCTTATGCTCTAAAACTGTCTCCATCGACCATTTGAAAACCTTTGGTTGCCTATGTTATGTTCATCATAGAACCAATGATAAGTTTGAAACCAGGTCAAAGCTATGTGTGTTTCTTGGTTATCCACAAGGTCAGAAGGGCTACAAAGCATGGGATTTAGAAACATAAAAAAAAATTTGTGTCAAGGGATGTTGTATTCTATGAAAATAAGTTCCCTTTTCAAACTCAAACCTTCTTACCATCTCATGAAATCATACATGATGATTTTAAAAGTCCAAGACACATACGAAACTTCCCACACAAGCCTTGAACCGTAAATGGGGGAGTTGGGAGAGACTAGTTCGTCCACTCTTAGTAATGTCCCTCAAGCAAGTCAACCTCAAAGGCTGAGGAAACCACCCTTCTATTTAAATAAATATGTTTGTGATATCCCAAAAGTGCACACGCCATCCTCCACCGCATCTAAAGCCAAAGCAGTTGCCTTGGGTAAGGCCTATCCCATCTCAAGCTATTTATCATATGCAAATCTGAGCACAGAATATAAAGCATACATTGCAGCCATTTCTTCTCAGGACGAACCACAAAACTATGCTCAGTCATTAAAGGATCCTCTTTGGCTAAAAGCTATGAAGGTTGAAGTAAAAGCCTTGGAGGAAAATGGTACTTGGACATTTGAAGAACTTCCTAATGGAAAAGAACATGTAGGTTCGAAATGGGTATACAAAATAAAATACAAGTTAGATGGAAGCGTTGAATAGTACAAATCTAGACTAGTAGCGAAAGGATTTTCTTAGAAAGAATGAATAGATTATGTTGAGACTTTTGCTCCTATGGCTAAACTTACTTCTGTTCGATGTCTTTTAGCAGTGGCTGCAAAGAAAAAATGGGAACTCCATCAAATGGATGTGAACAATGCATTTTTACAAGGTAATCTCTCTGAAGAAATATACATGGTCCCTCCTCCAAGGATCTTGGAGCCAGGAGACAGGCGAGTTTGCAAACTAAAGAAATCTTTATATGGTCTTAAGCAAACTCTCTTAAGCAAACTCCAAGGCAGTGGTTCCAAAAGTTCTCCAACACTCTTATGAGGTACAGTTTTGAATAGTCTACAGCGAATCACTCCTTGTTTACTTCTCAAACAAGTATTACCTTTACTGCCGTGTTGCTTTATGTTGACGATATGATCATAGCTGGAAATGATCGTAAGGAGATACAGAAATTGAAAGATTACTTAAATAAAGAGTTCCACATCAAAGATTTGGGGAAGTTGAGATATTTCCTTGGACTTGACGCTGCAAGGTCACCTGAAGGAATCTCTATTTCCCAACGCAAATATACACTGGACATACTAAAGGAAGTAGGAATGTTTGGGTGCAAACCCACTCGGGTTCCATTGCCACAGCAACACCACTTAGCTTCAAAGGAAGGGAGAAAGTTGGAAGACTCTGGTCCCTATCGAAGACTCATTGGAAAGCTGATCTATCTCACCATAACACGTCCAGACATTGCCTACTCCGCCAATTTTTTGAGTCAATTCATGCATCAACCAACTGAAACTCAATTTGAAGGAGTTATGCATATTCTTTGGTACTTAAAAGGAACCCCAAGCCTAGGACTATTTTTTCCAGCTCAAGGAGACCAAGACATTCATGCATATAGCGACGCTGACTGGGCAGGTTGTCCTATCTTGAGGAAATCCACTACAGGCTACATCACTTTTCTTGGAAATGCTCCAGTATCATGGAAATAGAAGAAGCAACCTACAATATCGAGATATTTAGCAGAAGCGGAATATCGAGCCATGGCTTCTGTCACAAGTGAACTTATATGGTTAAAGTCCTTACTTGGTTGTCTCATTGTCCGATAGACATCCCCTATGCAACTTCACTGTGACAACCTGGTAGCTATCCACATTGCCAAGAATCCTATGTTTTATGAACATACCAAACACATACAGATAGATTGCCACTTTGTTTGTGAGAAGATGCAATCAAAGGACATTGAGGCAGTGCACACTTTCAGTAATTAGTAGGTTGCAGATGTACTTACTAAAGCACTAGGCTGAGAGTAATTTGAGAACCTTATTACCAAGTTAGGCATTCGTAACATCCATGCACCAACTTGAGAAGGGCTATTAGGAGTGTGTATATAGCTGTGTATTATACCTGTGTACGTAACCTGCGTGTATGTAGACTCCTCTTATGATAGGTTATGCAGGTTTCTTGGTATTCAAGTAGGATTCTACTTCTACGTCTCTTATTGTATAAGTACTTGACAAAATTGTTATTCAATATGAAATAGAAAATACTTTCCATCGAAATCTTTCATTTACCTATAACAACAAATATTTCTTCATGGAGGATTCATAAATTCCAATTGTTTTAGATGTAATTCCTATGAGGAAACTTCTATGCACCTATTTTGGGGATGTTAAGGCTCAAATGAATCTTGGGTCAATTTTGTGTCAACCCTTTAAGCTCCAATGTTCCTAATTTTGAAGGTTGGATTCTAAGCCCTCTAACTTGCCAGAGGAAATGGAACTTGGATTGGCTTTTTTTTTTTGTTACTACTCTATGGACCATCTAGCTGGGATGGAATAAGGTAGTCTTTCATAATGCTAGTTTTAATGTTTCAACCCTTATTTCTAGGTATAACAATCTTATCCAGTAGCTCTATTCAGAAAGATCTTTCTTCTCCCATTCTTCCATATTTAGAGCAAACCCTCCAGACACCCTTTGTCAAGTAAGGGGTAAGTAGAAATGGGACAAGCCTCTGGATACTCCTTAAATCATTTTGGTGGATGGTGCTTGGAGGAGATCTTTAGGTTTGGGTGTTGCAGCATGGCTTTGTGAAAACTTGTTATTTGTTGCAAGCTTACTTTGTATTCATTGATTTTTTATTTCATACAAGGCATACATGCAGTATGGATCAAGAAGACTACTTAGAGTTCTGTCCCAATAAGATAACATAGGATAAAAGCTAAGCTAAGTAGTATTAAAAGATATGTACAACAGCTTTATCCTTAACACTCATCCCCAAGTTGGAGCATGGGGATTGTACACACCTAACTTGCTTACTAAGAATTCAAATTGTGCTCTTCCTAACACCTTGTTAAGATGTCGACAAGCTGTAATCGACTAGAGACACATTGAGGAACAATGTCCTTGGACGGAATTTTGTCACGCGCAAAGTGGCAATCGATCACAATATGTTTGTACGTTCATGAAAGACTGGATTGGTTGTAATGTGGATAGTTGCCTGATACGTTCATGGGTGCAGGTTGAACAATGGTTAGATCATTAAGCAACACTTCGAACCAAATGAGCTCACTTGTAGCTGTAGCTATAGAGCAGTATTTGGCCTTAGCAAAGGGTTAAGAAATAGTGGATTGTTTTTGAGACTTCCATGAAATTTGTGCATTGTCAAGTCTGACTAAATATCCATTGGCGGATATCCTCATTTTAGAATAGGCTGCCCAGTCAGCATCGCAAAAGGCATGTATAGTGAGGGAGCTCTTGGAAGAAAAGAACAAGCCTTGTCCGGGAGTGTGCTTCAGGTATTGTGGAACATTCATAGGCACATTGTAATGTTGAACACAAGGCTCTTTCATAAACTAGCTCAGTAGATTAACCATATAAGTGATTTCCGATTGGGTTATGGTGGCATAGATAAGCTTGCTGATGAGCCTCCTAAACATTCCATGATCCTTCAAACTTTATCCTTCAATAGAACCGAGTCTATGTTGTTGCTGAATAGGGAAGTAAGCTGGCTTAGAGCCCATCTTGCCTGTGTCTTTCAATATATCAAAGGATACATCCTCTAAGAAAGGAAAATTCTTGCTGGAGACCGAGCTAGCTCCAAGCCAAGAAGAAACTTCAATTTTCCCAGGTCTTTCAAGTAAAATTTATCACACAAATAACTCTTCAATTCGTCAAGCCAACGAAGTACCCACCGTCGGCGCCTACTAGTAGGATATAATTACAAAAGCCTGTTATGCTGTTGCTTAATCAAGAAACAGAGGTAGAAAGAAGGCAGAAGTTAACGCAATTTCTCGGCCTTAAATAAATTTTACAACAAGAATGAGTTTTAAAGGTGATTTAATAATGTTTGCCGAAACGAAAACAATCTTTCTTTAGCTTAATTTGTATATCTTCCTTAATTCTCAAGTATCAAATAGATCAAAATTGACTTGAAAAGGGTAAAGAACTACCGGACAAGCTTAATAATTTTCTGGAACTTTAATTTCCTGGGACTTCTATTATTTTATAGTCAAGTGCTCGCGAGGCAATTGTAGTGAGTTTCTACGAATCGACTGTTGCTAATTGATTGTAGTGGGGAACAGGAAATCAAAGCATTTTATGGTCTTCATCAAGGTCTTTGGGTCTTTGCTTCCATCCAAGGTCTTCGCTTCCTTGCGACAGAAGCCACCGTCCAGCAATGACAACTCACGCTCTGCTCATCATATACGGTGCCCGATAATAGACTACTTAAGAGGGCCAAATTTTGCCCCATAAAAGCATTTTCTTTCGTCCTTCTTTGGATTATGTTCTTTATCTCTCCTAGGCTTTGCACAAATCCGTGTGCATGCTGCAATATTATATACTGGGGTGATATTTAATGTTGAGGTCGGTATTGAAATCAACCTTCTGATTTGGTATTGAAATCAGCCTTCTGCAATAAATATTTATTTGACTCGGGTGAAAGAAAAACTAATGCACGTGTGAAATCCAATTACACTTGTTAAGTCTTATTAATAAAAGATTAGAGAATTTTATTAAAATATTTAGCAATTAACGTTAGAAATTGAATGAACAGGCATCAGAGGATAGAGATATGATTTACACTTATTTAACCTGTACACCATTTTGAACTTAATCCCAAGTGATATTGCCAAGCAAAGCCTTGATCGTGCTTATTGATATAAGCATACAAAACGATGCCAGTAGCCAGTGGCGAAACTTAGTAGAGGCAGGGATGCTGCTGCCCCCAAAAATTTTGAAAAGATTTAAATATAGGTACTTAATTAGTTAATTTAAGAGAAATTAGAGACTAGATATATATTTTTATCCTCTAGAAAATGATAGAAGAATATAAAGAAGGGAGTCAGTAAGGTAGGTAGGCACTAAAGAAAGTAGGGACCCAATGAGTAATTATTCCCTCTAGGGATATTCTAACATGGCCTAAATGCACTTTAGTCCTCCAACGTTTTCAACTCATACGATTTGCTTC
The DNA here is from genome assembly GCA_000696445.1 of Aquilaria agallochum. Lineage (NCBI taxonomy): Eukaryota > Viridiplantae > Streptophyta > Magnoliopsida > Malvales > Thymelaeaceae > Aquilaria > Aquilaria agallochum. Next base: position 20,013 of record KK902929.1, on the reverse strand, counting down.
TTGAGCTTTGAATTAGTGCGAATTAGTCCCAATCTCCAGCTTTGCCTAGCCGTGATGTCATCCCTCTCCTCTGGGCCCCATCAACTCTCCTCCGGGCTTGCCCCCCCAAGAACCAAAAATCTTGATTCCACCACTACCAATAGCACTCACCAATACTATGCCAAAAAGGATTGTTAATGTCAAGCTCAAGGCAAGTTGCATTATCTTGTAATCGAGTGGAGTGTTAAAAGTGGTTGGATTTTCGAAAAGACATCAAAATTAGTCTCATGTCGTGACTTTTAATGGCACGTGCTATCCTTTCTTTTAAACCCAAGGATCCTCGCTCTTTATAGCGTCCATGGCTTAGAACCCCGTGAGTTTTGTGAAGGTAAAAATAAAAAAAAAACCACTAAAGTTTCTGAGTTGGCCCAATTTGGCAACCAATGTTTTTTTTTTGGGCCAAATAAACCACTAATGTTTTAAAATTAGGCTAAATAGGCCATTGGTCCCTAACTTGCCAAATATTCCGTTTCAAAATAGAGAATATTTCGTTAAAATTTACCATTTTAATCCTTAAACTTTTTTAAATTTTCTATATTAGTCCATAACTTTACATTCCGTCCAATTTGGAAGAACAAGCAGTTCAAATTGTTCCCGCCAAGGCTGTGCTAGTTCTACCTGTGCTCTAGTCGTTCCACTTTTTCGGTGAAAACCAGCAGAAATGACGGCCGCGATTTGAGCTCGTAGATCCGATGGTCCACTCCTTCCACTTCACCATGTCATCGACGATGATCAAATCAAAGTTGAAGTAAATGATCCGGTAGACTCTGGTGGGAAGCAAACCAGCGAGGTAGATCCACATATAATTGAGCGGTCATTCAAGCGCATGGTAGACAAAGGATGAGATCTTGCCCTTGACCCAATTTGCGTCAAAGTGGTAGCGGTGGAAGTTGAGGTAAAGGAAGGTGGAGGTGACTATGTGAGAGAGCTCAACAGTAGGGCACCGAGTGATGATGAAGTAAATGACAATGTTCTCAGGGTAGGAGGCGTGCAGGAGGATGGACAAGACGCCGGTGACAAATCGGAAGAGGTGGACAGCGGAGGTAGACAACGTCGAGGGTCATTTAGAATGAAATAGAAAAGTTAGTAAAGTTTTAGGACTAAAAGTTAATTAATCTTAATGGCAGTGGGTGAATCAGACTAACTCAATAACATTAGTTGTTTATTTGACTAAAAAAAACACTAGTAGCCAAATCGGTCCAACTCAAAACTTTAGTGGTTTATTTGTTATTTTTACCTTTTGTGAACAATGAAGCATCACAAAAAAACGTATACAGTATGAGGGAAAAATTACACAATTAGTCCTAAACTTAGTAAAATTTTTTATTTGAGTTATTAAATTTTATTATTTTCTAGTTCAGTTCTAAAAATATGAAAATGTGTATATTTTCATTTTTGTTTCTTTTCCTCGTCCTCCCCAGTGAAACCCCTCCCGACACCGCCCAATTGTCCCTACTGATCCTTCTCCTCAAACTCTTAGTGTTGAGCATGTTGTTGGCGATGTCCAGAACCCAGAAGCCGACCATGAAAACGGCCGCGACGCGGGGCTTGGTGGGCTTGTCGAGGGGATTCCCACACTGTGGCCGATGCCCTTGGCGAAGCCGATGATGAAGATAGCAGAGATGATTAAGGCAGCGCTTCCCGTGATGNACGAGATCATTTACGATTGCTCTTCTCATGAACTGGATTTAGATATAATCGGCTTCACTAACCTTTGTTGTGAAAAATCTTGGGTTGCATTTTTCTACCATGGGCTCGCTGTCTCCGCGCTCTCTGGTTCGAAAAAGACCAGGGTTAGACTACCTTTCAGACAACCAGAAATCCCAATTCCTGTTAGGGAATTGAATGAACAAACATTAGAGGTTGGATATATTATTTTCACTTATTTAACTTGTACACCTTTCTGAACTTAATCCCAAATGCTATTGCCAAGCAAAGCTTAATCGTGTCATGTTTAATTGATATAAATGGACACAACGATGCCAGTAGCACTTACCAATACCGTCCAGAAAAGGATTATCAATGTCAAGCTCAAGCCAAGTTGAATTTCTTGTAACCAAGTGGAGTGTTAAAGTGGTTTGATCTTAGAAAAGCAATCAAAATTAGTCTCATGACATTTTATGGCACGTGCACTCATCTCTTCCCTTCTTTAAAACCCAAGGACCCTCGCTCTTTGTGGGCAAAATGGCTCAAAAGCCCGTGATTTTTGTCAACAAGGAAGGACTTCAAATAGCATATACAATGCTCCTTTTTTTTTTTCATATCCATTTCACTTGGAAATATGACAAGTTCCGAAATGTTGGGGAATGATGTATTAAATTCAATACATTGATGGCTTGTGCTCAAGTTTAGCTTTTTTCCCTTGAAGTAAATTGATAGGCTGAGGCTAAAATACACCAAAACCACACAGAATACTCATGCTTTGATGTTATTTACTATTTTTATCAGTTGTTTCTTTCCTCTCCAATTCTTCTTATCGTTTCTTCCTTCTCTAGTTCTTTGTTTTTGCTTCTTTCTTCTCTAGAACCAGAAGTAAGGTTGCTCAGATCCATATCCTACTTCCCCTCATCTTTTTTCATTTTTTCTATCTAGATCTCATAACTCCGATTCTTTGTCATCATTGTCAGAGATAGGAGGATGTTGCCCGTTGATAGATCTTGTTTCAGTTGGAGACCATTTCAATGTTGACGACAAGGAAGGTGAAGCCTAACTCCCTTTGTTGACCTTCATTTGTTGTTCCTAGCCTCTGGTGGAGTCTATGCCCCTTTGAAAGAAGAACTTTCATCCTTGCCTTCAACAGCATCTGTGCTGCTTTAATCAATAAAAAGTATTGTTTCATTCATAAAAAGGTGTTGTTCTGCAATACACTTTGTTGTTCATTCCACCCTCTGGCATTGTCTATGCCCCATTGGAAAAAGAGTAGGCTTCCCTGCCTTCAGCAGCATCTATGTTGTTCCATTCAATAGGAAGTATTATTTCATTCATACAAATATTTTGTTTTGTGATATGCTATCTATTTCGTAAAATGTGCTTTTCATAGATAGTGTTGTTCTGTTTTGTAATATGCAACATTTCTTTTTATACAATTGTGTTGTTTTGTAATATATTATTCACTTTGTATGATGTGCTATTTCTAAATAACGTTATTTCATTTAATAAGAATTGTTGGTTCCATTCATACAAATATGTTATTATGTATTATATTCATTTTATAAAATACTCTATTCGTAAATAATGTTGTTCTGTTTCGTAGAAGTGTTGTTTCATTCATACAAATATGTTGTTTGGTAAAATATATGTTATTCACAAATAGTGTTGTTCCACTTAGTAAGAATAATTATTTCATTCATACAATTGTGTTGTTCTCTAATATATTGTTCTGTTCTGTAAAAAGTGTTGTTCATGTTAATAAAATGTGTTGTCCAAGAGCTATGATATTTTTGTATATAATGTGAAATTGCGAATGTAAGCTGGTGCACCATGTGTGTGCTATAACTGTTCAATTTGACAAGCCGAATCCATTTGTAAATGAAAATGACTATTTGGTGGACTTAAACCGGAGGTTAACCCTGACCCAAAACAATGAAGCTAAAGAAAAAAAATAGTTAAATTGAGAATAAAGTGACTAAGTAGGGGTGGTAAAATTTGACCTAACCTGAAAACTTGAATCGACCCACCCGAACCCAAACCCAACCTGACCCTATTTGGTCAGAAAAGTCAATAACCTAAACCCGGTTGTACTCAACCAACATGAACTCGAACTTGATTAAAGTGAAACCCGAAAAAACTTTAACTCAAAATACCCGAACGCAAATTGAGCTGAACCCAAATTGGTCCAAACCCGAAATAACCCGAACTTGATATGACTCAAATTCGAGACTGACCTGACCCAAATCCGAAAAGACTTGAGTCTAAACCTGACAAAACCTAATTTCTAAGATTTGTTCAATTAGCCCATGACTTTATAAGATCATCAGATTTTGTCTCATAAAATTTCCAAATTTAGCTCAAACTCTCGAGAGTTGACAGATTTGCCCTAAATTTTCAATTTTTTCTAGAACCTTCTAAAAACCTCCAATTAACATCCAAACTTTTTTATGTCACCTACATTGACTTCAAACAACCTCTAGGGCTCCAAATTAGTATTTAAACTAAATTAATTTCTATTTTGACCCTAAATAATAATTCTAAATTCCTAAAAACTTATGACTCGAAGTGATAACATAATTTAATTGCATCTAATCCTACCAATTTCTTAAGTTCTAAAATGACCAAGTTTATAGTTTCATGAATCGAATTTGCAAAGCTTTGAATTAGGTTTTTTTATTAAAATAATTATATATTAATATATTTATATCTAGTTAAATTAAATTGTTTAGATTATTTTTTATACCTAGTAATTTTTTAGTTATGAGATGCCTAAATTTTGAAATTTTCATTTTAGTCACTCATAAAAATTGCAACACGAGTTTCTAAAATTTTCAAATATTTGCATAAAAAATCAAATTCTTTAATTTAAATTTTAGAAAAATCTAAATAAAGAAATTGAATTAATCTAGTTATTCCAGCTTATACACCAATAAACCTGATTAGACCCGAATATCAACCTAAATCTGACATGAAACCCAAATAACCTGACCTGAAGTTGCCTGAGACAGAAATTGAACTGACCTGAATTAAACCGAACCTGAATAAGATTGACCCAAACCCAACTCGAACCCGAAATCAACCCGAGCCCAAATAACCCGACCTGAACATGAATTGATGCTAACAACCTGAATTGATACTAGCCTGACTACACCCAAACTTGAATGACCTGACCCAAACCCAACGCAACCCACCAAATTGTCATCCCTACAACCGAGCAAGAGTTGCAAAAGTTTGGGCACCAACTTGTCCAAGGCTAGAGAATTTAGCAATGGTGAATTACATTTTGTCTTCTGACATTTACCCTGAATTACACTTTGCGCCCGTTTTTGTTTTAGAAACCTCTTAAAAGTCCCTCTAGGTTTTGAAAAACCTATACTTATCCCCCAATTGCATGTTTTGGAATTTAAAATTAATGAATTAATTACACTTTGAGAACCCAACTTTTATTTCTTGTTTAAGTTTTCTCCTTAACATATAAATTACTTTATTACTTGTTTTTTCATTTTGAATGACGTAATATGTTTATATGTATTGTTCATTTTTACTTACGCTATTTTTTTTCTTATGATTCATTTTTTATTTACTTTTCATTGTTTCCATGTAATTTCTTTTATATTTTCAAATTTTTAATCACCTCTAGCTAATAATGTCATCTTGCTTTTTAAAATTGGTTATGATTTTCTATGCCATCATTTTTTTTAAACTTGTGTGGCAACTATTAAAGTAGAAATCAAATAAAAATATATAAATCGAACAATCGAATTTGTTTTATTAATTAAAAAATCCTCTTCGCTATATACTAAAAAATCTTAGAGCTAGAAATTTTCATTTGTCAAGCTCTCATTCTAGGGTCGAAGAATCACATTGTCTGCTCGATTTTGTTGAGCCTAAGGTCACAAAGGAAAAAAATATATAAACCAGCCAATGTGAGCGAGGAGGCCGTTGACGGTGGTGGGCTGCAGACCGAGGACGAGGGGCGACGCTGCAACCTTGGTTGTTGTCTCTTTTCTAGGATTCGGCACTGCAGTCGCAGCTTCCCAACTGTCATCGCAGGTTAATTTTAGGCGATTCCGAGGGACAACGAGAAGGATTGGACTTGAGTTTTGCAACTGGAGATGAAAGTGAACTGGAAACGAATTTGAGATTTGCTTAGATTTGCGTCTTTGCTTGTTGGGATTTGGCTGAGATTTGCTTTCCTGAGATACGCTTACGTTTTCAGTAGAGAGAAATTAGGAAAAAGATGAAGTTTAAGTTAATTTATATTTTGAGTTTGTGTGCCAATTTTAGCCTAAAGTTATTTTTTTTAATATGGACATTTGTTATTATCAAAGAAGAGGTCATGTGACATTAAAACACTACTACGTCAACTAGAAGTGGCACATCATCAACTTACGTTTGAAATAATGAAAAAATTGATGGAGGGGACTTAGGTGAGATGGATATCATGAGGTAAGGGATTTTATGATCACATAGATTGAGTAAGGGGACTATTTTGGGACAAATTGAAAAACTAAGGGATCATTGACAGATTTTACGGAAGCATTTTGTGAAAAATACTTTCTTACAAAATAATTAATTAATGAATAAGTATATAAAACTAAAACTATAACAAAATGACCAATTATTTATTAATTGAAACAAAATCGATTTTGAATTTTTTATATTATTGTAAATATAAGCCTTATCATTTACTTGAGTTTAGATTTAACAGTTATCATAATAAGTTTTGAACAAAAAGATTGGGAACTCATAAAGCTTCTAAATACAAAATAAATAAATAAATGAATAAAAAAATTTAAAATAGAATTGATTTCCTTAATTAGAGATATATAAAAATTTAAAATATAAAGATAAAAAATGTACAGACAATGAAAAATTAAAAAAAAAAAAACAATCATGGGAAAAAAAGTAATTGGGGATGATAAGTTGAAAAGAACAATGTATATAAAAATGTACTATATTATATTATTTGAAAAAACAAGTAATGAAATAATTCAAATGTTAAGGAGAAAACTTAAACAACAACCAGTATTGCAGTTTTAAAGTGTAATTAATCATTTTATTTTAATATTCAAAAAGTGAGTGCAAGGGGCTTAGTGTGGATTCATTAAAACCTCATGGCGCTTTTAAGAGGTTTTTGAAACACAAGGGGCAAAGTGTAATTCAAGTAAATGTCAAGGTCAAATTGTAATTCTCCCTTTAGCAAATGAACATGGGTTTAACCACAACTCAAAACTTCCCCAAAAAATGGAAGACATTTTTTTTCGGAACTAGGAGGGCAGAGAAAGTACCTTATGTCTTGACTGGAGGCAGTGACACAAAAATGAGTGGGCCTCGATGGTAGAAATTGGACATTAATGATAGAAATTGGGGATCATGAATAGTAGAAGAAAGTACGAATACAGTGGTCTTCACCAATGTTGAATTTCTTGTAACCAAGTGGAGTGTTAAAGTGGTTTGATCTTAGAAAAGCAATCAAAATTAGTCTCATGGCATTTTATGGCACGTGCACTCATTTCTTCCTTTCTTTAAAACCCTCGCTCTTTGTGGGCAAAATGGCTCCGTGATTTTTGTCAACAAGGAAGCACTTCAAATAGCGTATACTATACAATGCTCCTTTTTTTTTTTTTTTTTCATATCCATTTCACTGGGAAATATGACAAGTTCCAAAACGTTGGGGAATGATGTATTAAATTCAATACATTGATGGCTTGTGCTCAAGTTTAGCTTTTTTCCCTTGAAGTAAATTGATAGGCTGAGGCTAAACTACACCAAAACCACACGGAATACTCATGCTTTGATGTTATTTACAATTTTTACCAGTTGTTTCTTCCCTCTCCAGTTCTTCTTTTCGTTTCTTCCTTCTCTAGTTCTTCTTTTTGCTTCTTTCTTCTCTAGAACCAAAAGTAAGGATGCTCAGATCCTTATCCTACTTCTCCTCATCCTTTTTTCATTTGTTCTATCTAGATCTCATAACTCCGATTCTTTGTCATCATTGTCAGAGATAGGAGGATGCTGCCCGTTGATAGATCTTGTTTCAGTTAGAGACCATTTCGATGGTGACGACAAGGAAGGTGAAGCCTAACTCCTTTTGCTGACCTTCATTTGTTGTTCCTAGCCTTTGGTGGAGTCTATGCCCCATTGAAGGAAGAACTGTCATCCTTGCATTCAACAGCGTCTGTGCTGCTCTATTCAATAAAAAGTATTGTTTCATTCATAAAAAAGTGTTATTCTGCAATACACTTTGTTGTTCATTCCACCCTCTGGCATTGTCTATGCCCCATTGGAAGAAGAATAGGCTTCCCTGCCTTCAGCAGCATCTGTATTGTTCCATTCAGTAGGAATTATTATTTCATTCATACAAATGTTTTGTTTTGTGATATGCTATTCATTTCGTAAAATGTGCTTTTCACAAATAGTGTTGTTCCGCTTTGTAATATGCAACATTTCTTTTATACAATTGTGCTGTTTTGTAATATATTACTCACTTTGTATGATGTGCTACTTGTAAATAATGTTGTTTCATTTAATAAGAATTGTTGTTACATTCATACAAATATGTTACTATGTATTATATTGTTCATTTTGTAAGATACTCTGTTTGTAAATAATGTTGTTCTGTTTTTTAGAAGTGTTGTTTCATTCGTACAAATATATTGTTTGGTAAAATATATGGTATTCACAAATAGTGTTGTTCCACTTAGTAAAAATAATTGTTTCATTCATACAATTGTTTTATTTTTTAATATGTTATTCTGTTCTATAAGAAGTGTTGTTCATATTAGTAAAATATGATGTCTAAGAGATATGATATTTTTGTAAATAATGTGAAATTGTGGATGTAAGCTAGGGCACCGTGTGTGTGCTATAACTGTTCAAATTGACAAGCCAAATCCATTTGTAAATGAAAATGACTGTTTGGTGGACTTAAACCAGAGGTTAACCATGACCCAAAACAATGAACCTAAAGAAAAAAAAATAGTAAAATTGAGAATAAAGTGACTGAGTAGGGGTGGTAAAATTTGACCTGACCTGAAAACTTGGATAGACCCACCCGAACCCAAACCCGACCTGACCCTATTTGACCAGAAAAGTCAATGACCCGAACCCAGTTGTACCCAACCCAACTTGAACTCGAACCTGATTAAGTGAAATCCAAAAAAACCTTAACTCAAAATACTCGAACGCAAATTGAACTGAACCCAAATTGGTCCAAACCCAAAATAACCAGAACTTGAGATTACTCAAATTCGAGACAGACTTGACCCAAGCCCCGAAAGACTTAAGTCTAAACCCGACAAAACCTGATTTCTAAGATTTGTTCAATTAGCCCATGACTTTATAAGATCATTAGATTTTGTCTCATAAAATTACCAAATTTAGCTCAGACTCTCAAGAGTTGACAGATTTACCCCAAAATTTCAATTTTTTCTAGAACCTTTTAAAAACCTTCAATTAACACCTAAACTTTTTCATTTCGCCTACACTAACTTCAAGCAGCCTGTAGGGCTCCAAATTAGTACTTAAACTAAATTAATTTCTATTTTGACCCTAAATAATAATTCTAAATTCCTAAAAAAATATGACTCGATGTGATAACATAATTTAAATGTATCTGATCCTACCAATTTCTTAAGTTCTAAAATGACCAAGTTTATAGTTTCATGAATTAAATTTGCAAAGCTTTGAATTAGGTTTTTTATTAAAATAATTATATATTAATATATTTATATCTAGTTAAATTAATCAAATATTTGCATAAAAAATTAAATTCTTTAATTTAAATTTTTAAAAAATCTAAATAAAAAAATTGAATTAATCCAGTTATTCCAGCTTATACACTAATAAACCCGATTAGACCCGAATATCAATCTGAATCTGACGTAAAACCCAAATAACCTGACCTAAAGTTGCCCGAGATAGAAATTAAACCAAACTTGAATAAGATTGACCCAAACCCAACTCAAACCCGAAATCAACCCGAACCCAAATAACCCGACCTGAACCTGAATTGATGCTAACTTGACTAAACCCAAACCTGAATGACCTGACCCAAACCCAACCTGACCCACCCAATTATCATCCCTACAACTGAGCAAGAGTTGCAAAAGTTTGGGCACCAACTTGTCCAAGGCTAGAGAATTTATCAAATGGTGAATTACATTTTGTCTCCTAACATTTACCCTGAATTACACTTTGCCCCTTTTTGTTTTAGAAACCTCTTAAAAGTCCCTCTAGGTTTTGAAAAACCTATACTTATCCCCCTATTGCATGTTTTGGAATTTAAAATCAATGAATTAATTACACTTTGAGAACCCAACTTTTAGTTCTTGTTTAAGTTTTCTCCTTAACATATAAATTGCTTTATTGCTTGTTTTTTCATTTCGAATGACATAATATGTTTATATGTATTGTTCATTTTTACTTATGCTATTTTTTTTCTTATGATTCATTTTTTATTTACTTTTCATTGTTTCCATGTACTTTCTTTTATATTTTCAAATTATTAATCACCTCTAGCTAATAATGTCATCTTGCTTTTTAAAATTGGTTATTATTTTCTATGCCCTCACTTTTTTTTTTAAACTTGTGTGGCAACTATTAAAGTAAAAATCAAATAAAAATATATAAATCAAACAATCGAATTTGTTTTATTAATTAAAAAATCCTCTTCGCTATATACTAAAAAATCTTAGAGCTAGAAATTTTCATTGTCAAGCTCTCATTCTAGGGTCGAAGAATCACATTGTCTGCTCGATTTTGTTGAGCCTAAGGTCACAAAGGAAAAAAATATATAA